>CM068763.1:10321985-10429485 GCA_035084275.1 Hydrolagus colliei | reverse complement strand
CACACCCCGACAAGGCAGGGTTGGTGGGTTGGGGAAGGCTGGAAGTTCAACTGTTTTGTACATTATTTAGGAGCTCGGGATTGACCGAGAATGGAAGTGGTTTTTAAGAACAAAAGGTGGAAAGGTACTATATATAGTCCCGTGTGCCATTTTGTTGCTGTTGTTGTTGTTGTTGGAGGAGGGAGGAAGGGAACCGTACTCCCTTATCTCACTGACGTACGTGTACCTCGAAGCTTCACGGAGAACTCGACGCCAAATGTCGTAGCTAGCGGCTATACCTGGAGGCAAACTTGGTCGCCAGCCGATTTGCGTTTGTCCCATCAACAACAACTTGCATCGATATAACAAACAATAACAACAACAACAACAGAATTACATTTGTACAGCGCCTTTCACGTCATGAGGACGTCCCAAGGCACTTGAGACCTCTCAAGCAGGGCAGCGTTCTGTAGGTCACGAGGTGTGTGAGATGGTTTTCCTTCTCATTTGTGCTGGAGATTGGTTGGTCAGGACGCCAAGTAAAACCACCGCCTCATTTCCATTTAGAGCCCAGGGGGAATTTAATGTCCACTGGGACCTCGGTCTATCATCTCGTCTGAGCCTAAGAATTTACAACGGGAATGATTAGCAATCCTTGCGTTTGATGTAGCGCTATTCACATCTCATCGAAGCGCCTCCAAGCGCTTCACAGAATGTGCTGTCAAGTGAATTGACTGGATATTCGTGGGTGAAACGCGGCAGACGATTGCGCACGGCAGCGGTCCCCCACAAACAGTCGTGGATTGAAAATGACCAATTTTTATTATTGTGTTTTTTTTGGGGGAGAGATTATTATTATTATTATTATTAGGCGTGTGTGTGTGTGTGTGTGTGTGTGTGTGTGTGGGTGGGGGGTAAGGAAACTTGCCCAACGTTTCACCCTGACCTACCTGGATTTGAAACACAGGTCTCGCTGGTGTAAGGCGAGTGCTCTAACCACTGAGCTACCGGAGCTACGTAGAGCGCCGAATCGCGTCTTGGAGACGCACTGAAAGCGTTGCGCCCAATATAATATTGTACTGTTTGTGGGCCTACAAACAGTCGAGGAGTGAAGCGACCCAGACTCTTAAATGTCACAAGCACGGGAGAGGTCAAACAGCCTCCGTAGATAGGATTCACCTCCCACTGTAGCGCTTCTGAATGAGGTCAGTGTCCATTTGCAGCTCAGATGTCCCGGTTGCCAGTTCCTCAGCAGCTGCCTGTCGACGTGACAGCACCATTGATGTGGTTCCTACCTCACCCAGTCATGTGCCTGAGACCTGCTGACCTCGGAGGCCAGAGAATAAACTTAGCAACTTGTCCTGTAACTCAAGTCGGGTCGTGTTGGCGGGACAGCTGGAGGCGAGATCACAAGGACGCGATCAAGCCAGCTCCGTGGATAGGTTTGACAACAGAGATAGGCAACGTGGGCAGCCTGAATCGTGTGTGCCTTTTTGATTTGAGTAGATGAGGAGCTCAGTCAGTCAGTCAGACAGTCAGTCAATAGTCCTCTGGCCTGGGAAAAGGAGGCTGGGGGCTTTGAGATTCCATCAGGATTCTGAGTTTACAATCTAACATTACAGACCTCAAGTTCAGTGTCTCCACACTCTCCCCCATCTCCAATGCCTCCCCCCCCCACAATGGGTTTTAATTACCTACACCTGTCCCTGTATGTGCGATTATCTCACCCTTTCAAACTCCACCCTGCAATCCATTCAGCTCACTCCCTCCGTCACTGCCTTCAAGGCTCATCTCGAAGACCCTCCACCTTCGACCGGGTCTTTGATCACCCTCCTGCCCTCCACCCCTCCTGATCCTCGCTCAAATCCAAACCCCTGTCTGTCCAGCACCTTGGGACTTCCTCCCGATGCCAAAGGAGCGATACAAACTAGTTGTTGATGTTGTGGTCCGTCTGCCCCGTCCACTGGCCCCCCCTTTACAGACAGAGTAGATAAGGAGCAAATTCACGGGACTGAGTGTGTGTGTGTATGTGTGTGTATGTGTGTGCGTGTGTGTGCGCTTTTACCGAATGTGTGTGACCGACAATAAACCCAGCAGTTCACAAACCCAATGTGAGGAACGGGTTAAATCAGATGCTTTATCAGTGGCGCTGGTTATTTTCAGGCACCACCAAGAAAAAATCAATTATCTCATCTGGTGTGGAGTAACCGGAGGGAGTCTATATATGTATAAAACACTCAGCGCACTGTTGCTGGGGGAAATAGAGCTGCAGCCCAGCCTCAGTCACCTCGACTAAACCGCCCCAACGGGACGTCGGGCGATTGTAGCTCGGGAAGCTCACAGTCACTACACTTTGCCCCGAATCCCGTGGAGCATTTCGAGACACCCTCCGATGTGCAAGGCTTTGTGTCGTTTTCATCCTCTGTTCTCCTGACTCCTCTGTATACCCGGAGGAACCCGATTGTTGGCCGATTAGGCGGCTGGCTTTTTCTCGAAATTAATCATCCCTTCGAGAAAAAAATTGGGGTTCGATAATTCAATAATAATTTGCTGTCTTGATCCACACTGCTCTTCCCAATTGGTTCCTGCGTATCACCCACGTAATGGAGGCCTTACTGTGTGTCCTATGAAGCGTTTTGAGACAGCTTGACTTGATAAGGCACTACATCAAATGCAAGGATTGCCAGGCAGATATTTAGGAAACTCTCCACCAATTCTCACTCACGCCTTCTCTTGTCAAGCTCCGCACCGGACCATCAGCCTAGATGACGAGCCCCACATCCCCGATATGTGGTCTTGAACCCATCATCGGTTCTCTCAGCACTGACACGAAGGTGGAAAGACTCCGGAAAACCCTCAGCGTTTCCCACCGCCACACTGGAGTCCCGCAGCTCAGTGGGTTAGAGAGCACTTGCCTTACAAGTGAGAGACCTGGGTTCGATTCCAGGCAGGCCAGGGAGAAACCCTGAGCAAATTTCCGAACTCCATACGCCAGATAATAATTCCTCAAAAAAAAACCACAACAATAAGTTAGTCATTTTCAATCCCCGACTGTTTGTGTAGGGGGGGAAACGCAGCTGTGCGCAATTGGCTGCTGTGTTTCACCCACAAAATATACAGTCAATTCACTTTACAGTATATTCTGTGAAGCAATTTGAGACAGCTTGAAGATGTGAAAATATCAAATGCAAGGATTATTATTAGTATTATTATTTACTAACCTTGCCTTAGTAAGGACACGACCAGTGACGGTGATATGGTTATGCCATGTTCTGCTCATAACTTTTTGAAGAGAGAAAATAGAGTAGAGAGAGTTGCAGTGAAGCACAGTGGAGGGGAGCGAACACCGACACAGATACCATTCACAGTCGCTCCATCGCTGGCCTTGAGCTCTCCACTCTAACCCCCATTCCGATGCTCTCTCCCTTCATTGTGTCTGTGCTGTTGCTCGCTTCCCCCCCACTGATTTCTCTCTCTTTCTCTAATCCCATGCCCCCGCTCTTTCGACACCATTTCCACATATATATCTCTGCCGCAACCGGGTTAAGGATAAGTAAGACATTCATACGTGTGTCCTGCGCTGAGATCTAACCCAACGAGATGCAGAAGTCTGTCCTCCGGTGGTGAGCAGCCCACACTGCACCCAAAACTTTTGCCCTTTGAATTACTAACGGAATGAGACATTGCGAAGAAATGCTGTGATAATTATCACGTTGCACGTCCTACATTCGCCCCACCCCTCTTTTCACGTACAGTGACTGTATATTTCTGGACAAGCGGCCACAAGACAGTGAGCAGCCGACTTGCACCGGGAGATTGTCGGCAGGAACGAAACGTAGAGTCATCTCAAAGGGTTTCTCAAAGAGGTGATCCGTTTCGCCCACCAACACACAGTCAAGCGGTGTAATTCTGTGACAAAAAAAGATTATTATCGTTCCCTTGAGTCGCACTTTCTGACAAACCTTCAAATCATATTCTTGGAACAAAGGAGGTTCATTAGCAGTCAGCGGCGACAAAGAACTAAGAGCTTGTCGGACAATATTGAGTTGGTCTTTCTCAATCCAGCCGTCTTTGCGTGTATAATTGACGCTCGGTTACAAAGGTTACTAAGGAGCTTTGCACGTGAATTCGAGCCAATTAAACATCGAGAGGGAGCTCGGGGCGAAGAGAAGCGTGGCTTGAGGTTGGGAGACACTCAACAGTGTTAATGGGTTTGTTACTGAAAGGCACCGTCAAGCGTTAAGACTTCATGCCCACAGCTAGTGACCAATTTCTATACCTATCGATCGCCAAGGTTACTGCCCTTTGAAAGGCGCCCCCGGAACAGACTCGTTCCATAGAGACCTCGGTTGAACACTTAGGGAAAGGCTGTCCGTTACTCTGTCATTGCATTACTTTGTCAGTCTCTCTTTCTCTCTCTCTCTCTCTCTCTCTCCGCCGGTCGCACGAACGACCGAACGCTATTTCTGTTGGCAGAGTACGGGACAAAAGAAAACGGCTCCTTCCCTAACAAAAGGACCTCGGTTCTGCTCGCGGATCCATTCAGCCACACCCCCCCTCCACCCACCCCCCACTCCACCACCCCCCCCACCCCCCCCACCCCCCCACCCCACTCACCACACCTCCCACTAACGAACGAGGACGCACCAGGACCCAGACTGCTTTAGCAGCCGCTGCTCGTTGTGGCCACTGATTAGCAAAGTCCCCGTCTACTTCGTACAATCTCCGCGTCTTGTTGCGGAGAACGAGAAAGCTGCCATGTCTCAGAGCGTTCTGAGACGCTGCACTGCCTTCAGCCTCCTTTGCCCCCCAACCCTTTGGAACTCCATCCCGCAATCCCTTTGCCTCGTTCCACCCATCCTTCAAGGCTCGTCTCAAAACCATATCCTCTTTGATCGCACGTTTGGCCCCCCTTCCTACCCTCCCTGCCCTCCAACTCCTCCTGATCTCAATCCCATCCATTCCCCCCCACTCCTCACCCTCACCCCCCCTGATCAAATCCCCGACTGTCCAGCGCCTCACGCTGTGTAAATAGAACTTTGTATTGTATTCTATCCTCGTACACTGCCTCTCCTCTCAGCTCGCAGCTCAATCTTCGAGGACCTAACCTTACCTTTGGGCCTCTGCCTCTCAATATCTAGGTTCTCCCCACTTGGAGACATCATCCGAGGACAACTTCCACGAGTATGCGGATGACACCCAACTCTAACTTTCACTCAGCCTCCACTCTCGACTCTAGGACTACTACTGTCTTGATAGGGCATGAAGTCCTGGATGAGGGCTAACTTCCTGCAGTTGCACATCAACAAGACTGAGGCCCTTTGGCTTGGCTCCTGTCAGCGCCTCCATACCCTAGCGTTTCCCCATCTTCTCTCTCTTGCTTCCCCCATCCGCCATCTCCCATTGCTCCCCCCCACCCACCCACCCCACCACACCCCTCGCTGCCTGATATCTTTCTCTCGTGTGTTCATGAACATATTAAGCCTCGCTGTAATTATTCTAGCCTCCAAGTAATACATCAGGCTGTTTGTCTCTCTCCCTCCCTCCCTCCCTTCTTCCCTCCCACTCACTCCCCTCCCCCCCACCTCTCCCCCACAATATGACACACTGACAATGATCAGGGTCAGCGTGATGTCTGCTACACATATTATTATCCTAGGCTGATTTCCTCTCTCTGCTCTCTAATTACCATTTACAACAAAGCAATCAAACGTCTTAATAATCGCTGGAGAAAACGCTCCGCGCTGAACAACCTGTGCCGGTATCTATCTGATCGCTCGGTCATTTGCTCCCTAGTCTCTTGGTTGGGAGGAAGTTGTCGTTTGGGTCCATCTTCCATCCCTCAACCTCCCTCTTTCCCTCTCTCCAGGGTGAGGGACTTTGAGCTCCTAGTCTCGGCTGTTTGTTCTGAGGCAATGATGCCATGCTGGGGGAGGGAGACAAGACACTGCGTTGTCAGTGAGCCGTCCTTCAGGTGAGACGTTAAACCCGACATCTGTCGCGGTGGGTGTTAAAGACTGCGAGGCTTTATCGGGGGGAAAAAGGAAGTTTTTCTCACTTGCTTTCCCATAACCTGCCCCTATCCCTACCCGCACTCCGCTGGCTTCTGACCGACAATCCACCAGATACAATCAATCATTGTTTAGTCTAAGTTAAGTCAGTCTGTGGGACTTTCCTGCAGGGCAAATCCTTAGTCAAGTTCCCCCCACCGTGAGTGCTCATGTCAGCTCGTTCTGACTTGATTCCATTTGATATAGCGCTTTTCACGTCTTCTAGACGTCTCGAAGCGCTTCACAGAATGTACTGTTAGTGAATTGACTATATATTTGTGGGCGAAATGCGGCGGCCAGTTGGGCACAGCAGCGTTCCCCCCCCCCCCCCCCACCCCCAAACAGTCGTGGATTGAAATGACCAATTTTATTATTGTGTTTTTTTGGGGACGGATTATTATTAGGCATGTGTGTGTGTGTGTGTGTGTGCGTGTGCGTGTGCATGTGCGGCGTGTGTGTGTGTGTGTGTGGAGTAAGGAAACTTGCCCAGGGTTTTGCCCTGACCTGCCTGGATTCGAACACAGGTCGCACTCTTGTAAGGCGAATGCTCTAACCAGTGAGCTGCACGATTCCAACAACAGGATTGTTGTTGTTGTTGTTGTATCAGGAGAGCAGCAGAATGCTCTGATCCCATTCTGATTAAAGGAATGTACAGTTCTTCCAGTCATTTTATTTGATAAATAATTTCCCTGTCAACCAAAAATTCCCCCAAAAGTACATTTGCCTGTATCTTGCTGACTACACAATAATTTTTTTTTGCCTGTTGTGAACAAACAGTGAAATATTATTTTCGGTTTCGATTTCGATTCTAGGAAAAAACATAGTCACGAGAAAAGCATAGTACGTAGCAGTAAGTCACCAGTGATACTAATAATAATCATCATTATAACGCTTGCATTCGATGTAGTGCCTCAGCGCGTCATTATGGAATAAAACAATTCTAAAATAGGACGCTTCACAGAATGTACTGCAACGTGAGTTGACGGTATAGTTTGTGGGCGAAACGCGGCAGCCAATTGCGCACAGCAGCCTTCCGCAAAGTGTCAACAAATACAACAACAGCAACAACAAGCTGGATTTATGTAGAACCCTCCATGCCGGATGGCATCTCAGAGCACTTAAATCATAAAACTTTATTTCTTATTATCTCCGAGTTGCCAATCGACTGACTTCCTGCTAGGTAAACAGAGGCTTGCGGAGTAAGAAAACTTGCCTGAGGTTCCGCCCTGCCAGGGAATCGAACCCGGGTCCTCTCGCTAGCAAAGCGAGCGTGCCGACCACTAGGCTACGGGGACTTGGCAGATTAGTTTCACGGCTGCGGCGGTGGGTGGGTGGGTGGGTGGGTGGGTTCAAGGCTCTTTGTAACCCACGAAGCTGCCTCACTCGCTCGCATCGCTCGCTCGCTCCCGGTCTCTGTGAGCAAGTTTTGGCTAACAGCCCAACCCGAGTCACTCCCTCTAAAAATATCAAATTCAAGGAGTATTATTGGTATAAAGTTCTATATGAAATGTAAGGATTATTATTATATTATTAATATTATTTTCACTGCGTCAGAGTGTCCGCTGAGGCTGCGATCTTTGGTTGGTGACGATGTCACCACCAAACCATTCAGAACGAAACTCACGGTTTTTAGCCGTTTACTGGAAAGCTTTCTGAAGGTTTCCCAATTCCACACTGTGTTGACTCGTGGATTGTGACCGTTTATCGGTCAATCGAAAATACATTCCCAAAGAGCCCGCTGACATTATTCAAAACTCAGTTTTCCGATCAAGCGGAATAATATAGAAATTTTATTCATAGTAAAATGTGAAGCTTGCAAGCGTGAGACGTGTGTTTCGGATCCAGGCAGGTCAGGGGCGAAACCTTGGCCAATATTAAATAGTTACGCAGCAAAGCCAGGAATAATGGGGTTAAAAGATTTTCTGAGATTGAATACACTGGTATATAGTGTTATTAAAACACTTCCTGTTTCGTATTTGCAAGTCTTTTCCCACTCCAACTTGGCTGATAACTCACCATGTACTTTCCCAGCAGACACTGATCGAGACACAGTATATAAACCCTCTGTTTGGACCCCCAGGGGGATTAATTTGAGGGAACCTCCGCAAACCTGGAAGGAGCGTACACGAGCTCTCCATCTCCAGGCCTGAGCTGCAAACACTGAACGCAAGATCACTTCAGGGTTTCAAATTCCTGAACCCCACACATACACTCTCTCTCTCTATATATATCTCTATCTCTCTCTCTCGGGGCTTTTGGTAGTCCAATTTGATTACAATGAGGATTCTGATTGTGGCTACCATCGCTGTCCTGACTGAGGGAATTCCGGGCTCTCTCTGGGTCGCTGATTGGCAGAAGTGGAAAACTAAGTTTGGTAATTTTGCTCCTGAACTGACGAGAACAATAGTGTCCGGGGACCTTCGTCCGACCAGCGAGGGGGAGCTGAGGAATAATAACGTGAATCATTTGCTACGGATAATGCATTGGATTCGCGGGTAGAGCACGTGTTTTTCGAAGCCAATTTGCGCGGAGAGCGGTGAATGAAGCGAGCGAGCGGTTATATTTTAAAGAGAAAAGGCCGAGGGAAACAGGACTCAAAGCTCGGAAGAGCAACGAGCAACATGGGGGCAAACGGAACTCCCTTTGACTTGCGTTTTGTTGTTGTTATCGTCAACGCTGAATTCTTGTGACGCTGAACACTTCTGGAGTTTCCCGATGGAGCCGCGCGTGCGGGGGGACTTGTTTTGCGTTTTCGCCTCACTAACCCGAGCTGCGCTTTCGTTGACAGGCAAATCCTACTCACCTTCCGAAGAAGTCCATCGCGTGGATGTCTGGCTGACGAACCTGAAGACGGTGCTTCAACACAACACGTTGGCTGATCAGGGCCTCTCCACCTATCGGTTGGACATGAATGCCTTTGCTGATTTGGTAAGGTTCTGCTTGGGTTTTTTGGGGTGATGGGTGGCGGAGTGTGGAGTAAATAATAGCAGATTTATCAGTGGGAAAAATGGTGCGTCCGATATAACCCGCATCAAATCTTTCACTCAATTTAATTTACTCACTCCAGGTTCGATCCGACTGCCTCACTACACATCGAGTGAAACGCTTTGAGACGACTTGATAAGGCACTGAGTCAAACGCGAGGACTGTTATTATGATTTTTATGATCAATATTGTTATTGTGGAGCTCCTGTAGCTCAGTGGTTAGAGCGCTCGCCTTACAAACGTCGAGAGCTGGGTTCGAATCCAGGCAGGATCAGGGTGAAACCTTGGGCAAGATTCCTTACTCCCCCCCAAAAAAAAAACCCAATAATAGAAATTGGACAATTCAACCCACGTCTGTTTGTGCGGACACTGCTGTGAGCAATTGGCTTTTATTATTATAATTATTATTATTATTACGCGACCCCCCCCCCCCCCAAACAACCCCAAACCCCTCGGCTCTGGCACCAAACCCCCCCTCTCCACCCCATATTTCTCTATTTCCATCGTCATCGGTGGCGGTATCGTCGCTCAAAGGGTTTTATTCCACGTTCACCAGGAAAACCAGGAGTACAGGAGGCTGGTGCTCGGGAAATGTTTGCAAAGATTCAACGTCACGAAGGCAGCGGCCTCCCCCGCTCTGAAGCCCCAAACGCTCAGCCTGCCCGATCGAGTCGACTGGAGAGACGAGGGATTTGTGACTCTTGTCAAGGACCAGAGCTCTTGCGGTTCTTGCTGGGCTTTCAGCGCTGTAAGTAACTTTGGCGGAGTTGGGGGGGAGGACGGGGGGTGGGCGGGGGGGGGGTGTGTGAGGGGGGTGGGGTGGAGGGTGAGTGAGTGGATGGGGAGTGTGAGAGATGCTAAATAAATGCAAGCTGTCGTTGTTGTTGATGATGATCGAAGCGTTCCGTAGCTGGGTGGTTAGAGCCCCCGCCTCGGAAGCGAGAGACCCGGGTTTGATTTCCAGCTTCCAGGGCGAAGCGTGGAAATCTTGAAGTCGATCCGCTCTGCGGCAAGGAGCCAGCCAGTGGAGTTTGGCCAGGCCTGGGGTAATCGGGGGCGAATGGAGTTTAATGCGGGTGAGACCTCAGTCCAGTAGAAGTCGAACCTGATGGACTGATGGACTTTGGGAGGATGCTTTCGTCTGGTGTACCCTGTTAATGTGTGTTTGCCCCTCACAGACGGGGGCGATGGAGGGCCAGCACTGCAGGAACACTGGGGTCCTGGTCTCACTCAGCGAACAACAGCTCGTCGACTGCTCCGGTGGCTACGGCAATTACGGTTGCAACGGGGGCTTAATGGACTACGCCTTTCAGTACGTCCTGGACAACGGAGGGATTGACACCGAAGCCTCCTATCCGTATGAGGCCGAGGTAAGCGCCCAGCGAGAGAGAGATCCCAATCCCGGCCCACTCTCTGTCTGTCCTCGAGACGCCGCGGTTGCGCAATCGGCTGCCGCGTTTCCTCCCACGACGTTTCACAGTCACTCGACTTTGCGGCATACGGGTATATATTGGAGCCCTGTAGCTCAGTGTAGCTTAGAGCGCTCGCCTTACAAAGAGAGAGAGAGAGAGAGAGAGAGAGACCTGAGTTCAATTCCAGGCCCGGTCTCAGGGCGAAACCTCGGGCAAGTTTCCTTACTCTCACACGCCTGGTCATCATCCCTCTCAGAAAACAAACGAGAAATAAATTGGCCATTTCAATCCACGACCGTTTGTGCGATCGGCTGCCGCGTTCCGCCCACAAACACACAGTCCATTCACTTTACGGTGTGTTCTGCGTAGCGCCGTGAGACGTCTAGAAGACGTGAAAAAGGGGCTACAATCGAATGAGGATTATTATTAATATAGTAGTGATATTAATATACCCCGAGAAGCGCTTTGAGGCAGGTCAACGATTGGGATAAGGCGTTCTGTCCAAACGCAAGGACTATTGTGATTGTTGTGATTGGTTTGGACGCGAGCTGTTTGGCGTGAGAGTGAATCCTGCGCCTGTGATCCTCAGGATGGACAGTGTAGGTCCTGGAGAGGGACGGTTGGGGCGACCTTCTCCCAGTTCATCGACGTGCCGATGGGCAGCGAGGCTGCCCTACAATACGCCGTGGCCTCCATCGGCCCGATCTCCATCGCCATTGACGCCAGTCACCCGTCGTTCCAGTTCTACTCCGGAGGTAAATCCGCCGATTCTCAGTCGTTCAACCTCTCTCCGAGCTCTCTCCTAACTCCCCGATCCAACAACAACCACAACAACAGCAGCAAAATGACGTAGCGCATTTCACGTCGGGAGGACGTCCCAAGGCGCTGGACAGGCAGGTCGGGAGCCCAGCGAGGGAGAGGGGCAGGGTGTGGGGATGGAATGGGAGAGAGTTGGGAGGGGATGGAGAGAGTTAGGAAGGGAGGGAGAGAGTTAGGAGGGGAGGGAGAGAGTTAGGAGGGGAGGGAGAGAGTTAGGAAGGGAGGAAGAGAGTTAGGAGGGGAGGGGAGAGAGTTGGGAGGGGATGGAGAGAGTTAGGAGGGGAGGGAGAGAGTTAGGAAGGGAGGAGAGAGAGTTAGGAGGGGAGGGAGAGACAGTTGGGAGGGGCGGCAGGCAGAAGGTACGGCGAGGAGGAAGGTCTCGAGACTGGCCTTGAAGGAGGCGAGGGAGGGAGGGAGGGAGCGAGGCGAAGGGACTGTGAGATGGAGTTCCGGAGTGTGGTGCGGGTGGGGGGGCGGGCAGAGAGGCCTGAAACGTCGGGCGGGGGGGACATGGAGCAGGCCAGAGCCCGCAGAACGGAGGGGGTGGGGGGGGGGACAGCAAGTCAGAGAGGTAGTCGAGGCGGGTGGTAGGGGTAGGGGGTGGGGGGGGGTGCAAGACCTACACTACCAGCCGCCTCCGCTCACCATCGCAAAGGATCACATCTCCCACCAGCGCTCCCAGTTAAGCTCGTCCGCTCTTTGAACACAGGACTCTATGACGAGCCGGATTGCAGCAGTTCTGAGTTGGATCACGGGGTCCTCGCTGTGGGCTACGGGTCTTTGGGCGGAGAGGATTACTGGCTGGTTAAGAACAGGTACGGCAACAATCATTCAATCGGTGAGGAGGAAGTTCTCGAAGCCCCTTCACCGGATTCACTGCGACCGTTAAATTCAAACATTTTCGCGGGAGATTTCGCGGCGGCCAATTTGCGCACCAGCCACGGGATGTCCGTCAAACACCGCGCTGTCGTCTCAGCCCGGACTGCGCGAGTTTGACGTCCCGAAGAGCTCCGGGCTGAGCCACAGTGAGGCGCGGGGCGAACAACGCGGAGTCCTCTCGCGCGGTGGGTTAGAGCTCTCACCTCTCAAGCCCAGGTTCGATTCCCGGCAGGTCAGGGCGAAAACCTTGGGCAAGTTTCCTTCCTCCCGACGCCTGATAATAATCCCTCACAGAAAAAAGAAAGCAGGGTAAATCGGTCATTTTTCAACCCACGACTGTTTGTGGGGGACGCTGCTGCTGCTGCGCGCAATTGGCTGCCGCGTTTCGCCCACAAATACGCAGCACAATTTGCTTGATAACTTTGCTTATTCCGTGAAGCGTTCCGTGACGCCCAGAAGACGTGAAAAAGCGCTATTTCAAATGCATTGATTATCAATATCATTATTCATGTGTTTTTTTCATTTGCGTGTCTCTCGTTTCCGTTCAGTTGGGGGCTGGGATGGGGTGATGCCGGATACATATACATGTCACGGAACAAGGGGAATCAGTGCGGAGTGGCGACGGCTGCCAGCTACCCACTGGCGTGATTCGGAGCCAAGATCGTTTGTCGTATGTCGCGAGCGAGTTCGGGGCTGGGGTCTAGTCAGTGATCTCGGTGATCTCGATCGACCGGCTTCGGACACACGGACTTGACTCACGTTCCGCTTGCAGCTCGCACGGCCGTGTCCGTCACGACTGAACTCGGACGTCTCTCTGAACAGTGTCCGGATAGCAATAATAAATGCTCAGTTCTGTACTCGCTGGCATTTGTGACTGAGCGATCTTTACCGCGAATCGAACTGGTCGAGGAAATCATCCGTCCGAGATATTTTAAACGTTTTTTTTCTGGTGGAGAGGGACTGATGAAGGCCCTGAATCAAAATGCAAGATTTATTATCATTGTTATAGGTAGTTGTAGTAAGACTAATAAACCTCATTCTTCATAGTCCCTCTATCCGACCCCGTTTTATCCATCCATCGCCCTGAACCTCTCACACTCTCTCGCATCTGTCGAAAACTTCCCTAACAATTGTCCGTTGCGTTTCGCCCACAGATATACAGTACAGCCAATCCACTTTGCAGTACATTCTGTGAAACGCTTAGACGCCAACGTGAAAAGGCGCTGTATTAAACGTCAGGATTATATCTCCTCTCTTCCACATTGTCCTCAAAATCCACATCCGTACCCTCTCTGGTCTCCATCGTCTGAGGAAAACCAATCGAACACTGCCACCTGCAGGAAAGTATATATATTATATATGTAATAACAATAATAATCCTTGCATTTGATATAGCGCCTCATCACGTCTTCGAGACGTCTGAGATTCACAGAGTCGACTGCAAAGTGAATGGACTGTGTATTTGGGGGTAGAGCGCTCTGCTTAGAAGCGTGAGACCTGCGTTGGAATCCAAGCGAAACCTCACTCCACACACACACACGCACGCGCGCGCGCACGCACGCACGCACGCGCCTAATAATAATAAAACTTTCCAAAAAACCCACAATAATAAAAATTGGTCATTTCAATCCGCGACTGTTCGTTGGGGACGTTGCTGTGCGCAATCGTCTGCTGCGTTTCGCCCACAAATATACGTCAGTCAATTCGCTTTACAGTATATTCCCGTGAAGCGCTTTGAGACGTCGATAAGATATGAAAAGCGCTATATCAAAATACAAGGATTATTGGTATTATTATTATTATTATCATCGCATCGGAATGTCAGCCTGGACTAGGAGCTCAAAGTCCCTCACCCGGTGAGGTGCGGACGAGGGAGGGAGGGAGGGAGGTTGAGGGAGGGAGGGAGGGAGGTTGAGGGATGGAAGATGGACCCAAACAACAACTTCCTCCCGACCAAGAGACGAGGGAGCAAATGACCGAGCGATCAGATAGATACCGGTGCGGATTGTTCAGCGCGGAGCGTCTCTGCAACGATTATTAAGACGTTTGATTGCTTTGTTGCAAATGGTAATTAGAGAGCAGAGAGAGGAAATCAGCCTAGGATAATAATATGTTTAGCAGACATCACGCTGACAGTTTCGCCCTGATCATTGTCAGTGTGTAGCACTGTGTGGGGGAAGTGGAGGTGGTGGGGGGAGGGGGTGGGGGGGGGGGGGGGAGGGAGGGGGGTGGGAGAGACAAACAGCCAGTTCTGAAATGTACTGCTTAGAGAGAACCGAGGGTGAGGGGGTGGGGGCGGGATGGGGTGTGGAGTGGGGGGGGGAGGGTGGTAGAGAGCCAGAGACCGAGCAAGCGAGTGAGAAATCTGGAGAGAATGAGCGAGAAAGAGTGAGAGAGAGAGAGAGAGAGAAAGAAAGCAAAAAAGAGAGATAGAGGGATGGAGCGAGAGAGAGAGAGAGAGAGAGAAAGAGAAAGAGCTTCAAAATCCATGGAGTTATTGTAGTCTTTGCCAAATGGTGCAATACAAAAATGAATGAATCTCGCCCCGGGAGACATTTGTCTCGTGCCTTGGTTTAGTAGACGGTGGAGGTGAAGGAGGGGGGGGGGGGGGGGGTGGGGGAGTGGGGGCGGAGGGGGTGCGGTGGGGGTGGGGGGTGGGGAGAGAATACACCTTTAATCGTCACCAGGGGGCGATGCTTCACACTGGCAAAGGGTTGCGGTGGTGGGGTAGACAGGGGGTGGGGGGGGGGTGGGGAGAGAGGAGGTGGGGGGGGGGGGGGGGGAGATGGCGGCAGAGGTTGATGCAAGGTCACTGGGAATCACTGACGGAATGTGTGCATCAGACACTAATCCAGTCTCAGTATTCCAGCCCTGACGGGCTAAGCTTTGCTGTTGTGCTTTGTTTCGAACCCCTTCATGGAGCTGGTTGGGCACTCTAGCCTGGGGGGGGGGGGGGAGAGTGGGGAGGGAGGGGGGGGGGGGGGGGGGGGGGGGAGAGAAGATCTGTTGGGAGGTGGAAAAGGGTAAAATACATAGCGTCCTCTCCTCGTTCCCCATCTCTGAACAGATCGACTTCAAAAAGTTCCTCCCCCTGGCAACTTCCTAAACCTCCTGAAGATCTGCTTGTGTTGCTCTCCTCTGTAGCCCCCCCCCTTACCTCTCCCCACCTAGCCTCCCCCCCCCCCCCTCTCCCCACCCCCCACCACCCCCCCCACACACACACACATTCCCCCCCCCCACACACACACACATTCCCCCACCAGCCTGGCTGGGAGGTCACTGCTCGCGTTAAATTAAAATAAAGATTTTTTTCATGTATGATTCGTCTTGTTGCTGTCGATTGTTAAAAAAATGTGTGCGACGATACTAACAATAACACCAACCACCCTTGCCTTTGATATCGCGCTTCGCACGTCTTCTGGACTGTGCCTCAAAGCGCTTCAGAGAATATACTGTAAAGTGAATTTTGACTGTTATATTTTGTGGGCAAGATGCGGCAGCCGATTGCGCGCAGCGGCGTTCCCCCCCCCCTCCCCCCCCGCAAACAGTCGTGGATTGAAAATGACCGATTTATTGTAGTTTTTTGTTCTTCTCAGGCGTGTGTGAGAGTACGGAAATTCGCCCAAGGTTTGGCCCCGCCGGGAATCGAACCCGGGTCTCTTGCTTGCCAGGCGAGCGCTCTAACCACTGAGCCACAGGGCCCCCCCCACCGTCTATTTAGATCCACATCAAAGAGCTGTAATAACCTCACCTCCCCACACATAATTAATGCCCGGCATAATGACTCCTAATCTTGCTTTCTGCGGCGGTGATAAAATGTGTGTGTGTATTTGTGTGTGTGTGTGTTTCTGCATGTTTGCCTGTGTATGTCCATATCCATATGTGTCTCTATATATATCTATTGTAACTGTGTGTGTGTGTGTGTGTCTATCTCTATATGTGTGTCTTTATGTGTGTGTGTATGTGACTGTGTGTGTCTCTCTTTATGAGTGCGTGTCTCTGTACATATATATGTCTGTGGGTGTGTCTCTGCGTGTATTTGTGTTTCTCTGTGTGTATATGTCTGTGTCTGTATGCGTTTGTGTGTGTGTGTGTATATGTATGTGTCTATGTATATGTCTGTGTGTGTTTGTCTGTGTTTCTGTGTGTATGAGAGTGTGTGTGTGTGTCAGTGTCTGTGTGACTGTGTGTGTGTATATATCTGTGTCTGTGTGTATATGTGTGTGTGTGTTGAGTGACTCCTCTCCTGTCTCCCAGCCTCTCATTCCTCTATCACAGCCGTTGTCATTGTCTCTGTGTGGTGCACAGCCTTGGCAAGTCTCAGTGCTTCGAAACTGCTGAGGAGCTATTGTCCCCCTGAACTCCAGCATTTGTCAATGTCAGTGGCGCTGGGTGATGGATGGGCTGCGAGCATCGGAGGCTGTGTTCAGCTGTCGCTTCGACAAGTCAGCCTCTACATTTACTCACTGCTCGTCCATTGCCGCAGGTCACCATCAGTGACAGAGCTCAACCGAGTAGCGATCTGCTGAAGCAACGTCGATATCATGACGTGAAAGACGCGACACGCGCGTAATCATCTCGCGGCTGTCATTGTTGTCGGTCAGCGCGCTCGCCTCGCAAGCGAGAGGACCCGGGTTCGATTCCCGGGTGGGACGAAAACCTTGGGCAAGTTTCCTTACTCTCTGTTTATCGAGCAGCGAGTGGTAACCCGGCTGTCGGTGGATTGACAGATCGCTTTACAGGGTCACAATTGGGTATTTAAAAAAATTACAATGCCGTCACTCAATCCACGACTGTTTGCGGGCCACCGCTGTGCGCCATCGGCTTCCTTGACTCGCTCACAGTAAATTCCGTGAAGGGGTTGAGACCACGTCTCGAAGACGCGATAAGGCGCTGTATCAAAATGCAAGGATTATTAGTATTTGTTGATATGCCGCGAAGCGCTTCGGGAATGTCTTCCTGAAGAGTAAGGCAGCCTCGCCAATTTTATTATTTTCAATAACAAAGTCTGCGGTCGTCAGGTCTGCCTCCCGCGTGCCTCGATTCTCTCAGAGAATGAGACTTTGACACAATTAATATCTGACACGCTTTCTATTCAGAAACAATCCTACGGAGAGACGGCATTATTACATTTTTATGTAATTACTGCAAGGGTTGAGAGGAGAGTGCATACGCGCACGCGCACACACACACACACACACACACACATACACATGCTCGCACACGCGTGCGCACACACACACGCACACACACAAAAAAAACAATGAAAAGAAAGACACAGATAATAAAAGCTTTGGGAAAGACAGCTGCCGTGAACTGATTTTGTTGTGCGTCTCAATCATAATTTCCGCTCCACAACAGACAATGAGAGATTTACCCTGACTGGGGGAGAGTTTGGGGGAAACAATAACCGAAACGAAAGTGTTGGCTTAACCCTTGACGGTCTTGCCTCCTGCGATAAATGCTGGACATTTAACCCGATAGAGGTGGATAGAGTTTGGGTGAGAGGTCAGCGCAGCAAGGCATACGGGGTTAATCGAGGCGCAGATCAGCAATGAGGGTTGAGGAACAGGCTCGAGGGGCTGAATGACCTACTCCTGCCCCCCGTGGGGTTTGAGGCAATTCGTGTTAACAAGCATGTTAACATGTTAGCCGCACGTGATTGACATGCAGGCTGCCGTGGATCGTTGAGCAGAGAGCACAGTGACTAAATCTAAATCTAAATGTCGCGGGTGGGTGAAGCGAGGCGAGGGCGGAGGGTGGGGGAGAGTGAGGGGACAATCGATACACACACACACACACACACACACACGCGCGCGCGCGCGCGCTCGCAAACTCCCTGCCCGACTTAGTGCGAAGCATTCTGCACCCTCGCAGTAATTTAATTAGCTCGCTGTACGACAGGCCAAAGATAATTAGGTAATTAGCATTCGGGTTAAAAAGATTAAAACTTCTTTGAGGAAATTGACTTCCACTGAATTAATTCTCTCTCTCTCGCTCTCGCTCTGTCTCTCTCTCTCTCTCTCTATCTCGCTCTGGCTCTCGCCCGCTTAATGTAGAAGCTGTTTGTCTAATTGCACCAGTCACTTTGCGATGGGTGTTCCCAACCTAACAACAACAAATTACATTTAGAGAGTGCCTTTCACGTCGGGAGGACGTCCCAAGGCGCTGTATCTTATCAGCGTCCCAAAGCGCTTCACAGAATATACTGTAAAGTGAATTGACTGTATATATTTGTGGGCGAATCGCGGCAGCCAATTGCGCACAGCAGTGTCCCACACACAGTCGTGGATTGAAATGACCAATTTTATTATTGTGTTTCTTTGGAGGGATTATTATTAGGCGTGTGGAGTAAGGAAACTTGCCCAAGGTTTCGCCCTGACCTGCCTGGATTCGAACACAGGTCTCCCCAGCTTGGTTTCCCCAGCTTGCAAGACAAATGCTCTAACCTTAGCCACAGGAGCCTAGTCTGGCTCCAACACCAATCCAGGCTCTGAATCCGATTATTAATAATACTAGTAATATTTATTGTTATGATAAAGATTATTATTACTGTACTGTTATTAGTTACATTTGATTGAGCTCCTTTTCATGCCGTTGAGGCGGCTCAAAGCGCTTCACAGAACCAACTGGAGTGACTGTGTATTCTGTGGCCCAAATTATTCCAATCGATTCAAGTCCATTCGGATCAGTGTTGGCCACTGACCCTTTGCCAGGATTATGTGTATGGAGGGAGGGGGGAGAGGGTTTGTGGGGGTGTGTGGGTGTGGGAGGGAATCTACTTTCAACAATACCACTTTGCTCAGCTGGGGGTGGGGGGGGAATGCGTTACTTTGGAACTTCCTCACTTCCAAAGCCTTCCCCGGCCTTCCTCCGACGTGAAAGGCATTGTATAAATGTACTTCTGTTGTTGTTGTTGTTCCTCTCCGTCTCTGTGACCCTATTAACGCCCCAGCACAACCATCCGTCCTCACTGCTCAGCGGGCATTGCTCATTCTGTGACCCCCCCGCCCTGCCCTCTCCACCAGAAGTCCATCAGCCTTTCGGCCCACACCCTCTGGAATCCATCTTGGAGCCCCTCCACCTCACCCCCTTCACCCCCTTCCCCCCCACCCCATGTCCTTCGAGGCCAATCTCAAGACTTTCCTCTGTGATCGTGCTTTCGGCCTCCGCTCGGCTCCCCAGCCCCTCTTCGATCCCAACACTGCAAACCCTTCACTGCCCAGCGTTTTGGGACGTCCACCTGACGTGAAGCTCGCTGCACCAAAGTCACAGCCAACACAGCGAGCAACATAGCGAGGTTTGAGTGCACGTGGATGGAAACAGTTGAGTTCGGAGGCGATCGGAAGCGAGTGGGGAACAGAACCAGCCAGCAGACAGAGCGAGGACAGCCCGACAGAGGGCGGTGTTGCTGCTACATATACACTACACACACAGACACACACACAAACATACACAGACAAGCTGTCTTCACCCAAACTATTAATGTCTATTTTGTGGGCGAAACGCGGTGGCCGATGGAACACAGCCATGGGTTGAGTGACCGCATTTTTTTTTGTTCGCCAGGGTTGTGGTGGGGGGTGGGGGGGGGCGGGGGGCGGGGAGAGGGGGGGGAGGGGTAGTGGGGGGGGAGGTTGGGAGTGGAGGGGGAGAGTTAATTATTACTCCCGGAAAGCGATCCGCCAATCCAACGTCTTTGAGGCGCTTATCAGAGACGAGGGGACACTGTACAGACACTGACAGACGCTATTGTGTGACCTCCCCCATCCCCATCCCCCACCCACCCACACCACCCACCCACCCACCCACCCACACACACACACACCCCACCCACCCACCCACCCACACACACACACCCCACCCACCCACCCACCCACACACACACACATCTCACAAACGAGCAGCTTTGTAACAGTCACAGGGATTCTCTGGCCCGGGCCTGTGTAGGAAGCTCCATTTGGCGGCTAACAATAGCGCAGGAATTAGAGACAGCGATTCAGCAAAAAAAAACCTTGAACTCTCTCGGCAGAGATCACCGGCCTTTTGATGCCGGCGCTGGGGACGCAGCGTTAATTGCATTCCGCGCAGACCTCTGCTAAGCTCCCGACAGAGATAACCAATGTTATTGATTTAGTGTGTTTAGCTATCTGGGAGTTTGGATCTTGTAGTAACTAGCAGGCGTCTCCAGAGATTGGCTGATGCCCCCCCCCCCCCCCCCCCCCCCCCCCCGCCCCCCGCCCCCCCCCCCCACCATTCCTCTCACGCGTCGCGTCGCTAATTACCAACCAGGGCTGGATTGAAAGGCGATGAGTGTCCCCGGGTTATTTTCTTTCCCTCCTCCTCCCTCCTCCTCCTCCCCCTTCTCCTTCTCCTCCTCCTCCTCTTCCTCCACCCTCCACCTCCTCCCCCTCCTCCTCCTCCTCCCCCTCCTTCTCCTCCTCCATCTCCTCCTCTTCCTCGTATACGATTAGAAATAATCCTTGCGTTTGACATCCTCGCGCCTCATCACGAGTTCGAGACGCTCTCAAGAGCGCTTGGCGCAACGCGAACGCGGGTCTCGTGGGAGGAACCTGGGGAGGATAATAACACACAATAATAACCTTTGCATTCGACGTGGAGCTTTTCACGTCTTATCGACGTCTCAAACTGCGTTTCGCAGAATACACGCTTTTAAAGTGAATCGCCTGTGTATTTGTGGGCGAAACGCGGATTCAGTGACCAAAGTATTATTTATTTAAAAAACAAAACGGTGTTATTAACCCTCCCCCACCCCTACCACCCCCCCCTTCCAAAAAGTGGTCTGCCGATCGACTAACCAGCTCCGTCGCTACTTATCTCTCTGGGTAAACAGAGGCGTGTGGAGTAAGGAAAATTACCTAGGGGTTTGCTGTGCCTTGCAGGGATTGCTTTGTTAGTAGTTTTTGATGAGTTAAATCTGGCAGAACGACAGATGTAATGGTTCCTGTGACCGAAGGCAACTTGAAGCTCTGAAATAATGACGCCCACTGTGATTTGAGGCCTAAGCTGACTGCAAGTCGATGGCACAGAGAGAGATTTCCTCAGTAAACAAGCCACTTTAGCTGTTCTTCGACGCCGAATACGACATTTGTGGTGAGCCAGTGGCGTGTTTTCGCCCCACTCCGCGTTCCTGAGATGCGGATATCGTTTAGCTGGGTCGCTAGGTGTTTTGGCAGCTCGCGTGTGATCAAATCTAATTGGAATAAAAATTAGGTTAAGGTACCAAACAGGGATCTGGCAGTGAGAGACAGATAGAGAGAGAGAGGAAAGGATGAAAATCAGAGGCAAACCATCTAGATCAACAGCCCAGTCACAAGCCCGAAGCCTGAACCCCCATCACAGGCCCCAGTCTCAAACTCAACCCCCATTCCAAGCCTCCAGTCACAGCCATTAAGCGGAAGTGAGAGAAATTCACTCAATTAGAAAAAAAATGTTCACACCAAGAAATAGATTTCCTTTCGAGAAGCCAGCGATTCATTTATCCATGTAAATGGCACCCCCACCACCCCCAACCCTCACCCCCACCCCCACCCATCCTCCGGAATTTCCTGGTGTAAAATGACCCGACTAACACTCTACCTGGAGCTCCTGGAGCTCAGTGGTTAGAGCGTTCGCCTTTCAAGTGTGAGACCTGTGTTTCGAATCCAGGCAGGTCAGGGCGAAACCTTGGGCAAGTTTCCTTACTCCACAACACACACACACACACACACACGACGTCTGATAAATAATGCTTCCATAAAACCCACATTCCGCCCACAAATATACAGTCAATTCACTGTACAGCACTGTATATTATTCTGTGAAGCGCTTTGAGACGTCTAGAAGACGTGAAACGGCTGTGTCAAATGTAAGGATTACTATTAGTATTATTATTATTACTACCCGACTGTGGGCCCACGAGAATTTGCTGGATATTTATTTTGATGTGAAACACTCTGAGGAGAATGGAACAAATGTTTACATTTCCTGTCTTTGTCCCTTGCTGTCTTTACACTGTGTTCTGTGTTGAGCGAGTGTGTGTGTGCGAAACTCCAGCGGAGGGTGGGGTTGATCATATTTATTTAAACTTTGCCATATTTGCAGTGGGAAGGATTAAAATAAAAGGATCAAACTTTTACCTGCTCGAGGCTCATCAATATGTCCAACGTTGCATAAATTAATTCGTTTGCACCGGCGAATTAGATTAATTAGTGAGTCAACACATTCCTCGAACTCGAGCCTTACTTCATTAAACGAGGAGCCTTTTATTTTGTTGCCAAGTTAAAATCAAACGACAACACGTAGCTGAAAATACCACTGAATTAGCCACTGTTTTGGTCTGTCGCGCAATAGAATAACAAGAATAATAATCCTTGCATTTGAAATAGCAGCTTTTCACATCTTATCGACGTCTCAAAGCGCCTCACAGAATATACTGCAAAGTGAAATTGATTGCATGTTTATGGGCGAAACGCGGCAGCCAATCGCGCACAGCAAGCGTCCCAAACAAACAGCCGTGGATTGAATTGACCAATTTATTATGATTTTTTTGAGTGATTATTATTAGGCGTGTGGAGTAAGGAAACTTGCCCAGGGTTTCGTCCGGGTTTGAATCAAAACCCAGGTCTCTCGCAAGGCAAGAGGGAAGTGACCGAACCACTGAGCGACATTCAGCACTGAAAGAGTTAACCCCCGCAACGGCTGATTCCCAGGGAGGAATTTTTCCCTCTCATGCAAATCCCTTTAATGTAATATTAGCCAAAACAGCACATGCCTGTGCCCAGGGCTTGATTTAAGAGCGAGACTGCGGGTAATCAGATCATTACAATAAAACTTAAATAAAATTTTCGAAAGATGAATGAGCCAGGTTTGAAATAATTATAATCCATTCAAACTGGGCTTTGGGGGGGGGTGGGGAGAGAGTGGAGGGAAATGGACTCCGATCGGATTACTGACTACTTCGCTGGGCACCTCGATGGGAATGCCGCACTTGGCGTAAATGTCTGCTGAGGAGCGTCGGAGGAGGCCATTCAGCCCCTCGAGCCTGTTCTGCCATTTCTGTTCGATCGTGGCCCAAGCGCGAGAGACCCTGTGTTCGAATCCAGGCAGGTCGAGGCCAAACCTCGGGCCACTTTCCTTACTCCACACCCGCGCACACGCCTAATAATAATCCCTCACACACAAAAAAAGTGACGATAATTAAAATCGGCCATTTCAATCCACGGCTGTTTGTGGGGGACGCTGCTGTGCGCAATTGGCTGCCGCGTTTCGCCCACAAATATATACAGTCGATTCACTTTACAGTATATTCTGTGAAGCGCTTTGAGACGTCTAGAAGACATGAAAATGCTCTGTATCCAATGCAAGGTTTATTATTAGTATTATTACCTCAATTCCAATCGCCCGCCTTTGTCCCATATGCCTTGAAATCCTGACAGAATTACAACCTACTCACTCCAGTTACAGAATAGGAATGGATCCAGATTCCACGGACTTTATTGGTGGGTGGGGAGAGTTCTAGATATGATTTAGCAGCTTCAAGGGAACAACGTGTGGGAGTGGGGTTGGGTGGGGTGCGCAGAGTTTGCTCAGTGCAAAGAGTTAACAGATTAACGCATTTACTTGCGAGCTGGCAGTGGACGCAGTGACAAGAAGGAACAGATTGATGGAGGCAGGGAGTTCCAGAGGGTCAGTAAAACATCAACGGGGGGGGAGTTAATCACTGCTATTTTGGAAACTAGTGCAGATACAGTCAAATATCTCCTTCAAGATCCACCTCAAGGCCCTCCTCTTTGACCGTGCTTTCGATCAACCTCCCCCCCCCCCCTCCCCCCCGCCCTGCCCCCCCACCCTCCCCGGGCCCCGATCCCCTAACCCCAACTCGCGTCCGGGATACTGTCCGTCCAGCGCCTCGGGAAGTCTTCCCGACACGAAAGGCGCTAATAAACGCATATCATTTCAATGGTGATAGACGAGCCACACACAAGGCTCTAGAATTTGTCCCACTCGGGTTACGAGAGAAGTGCTTTGTGTGTACAGACAAGACAAGGAAAGCCATCTTGGGGCAGTGCCACAGCAACAACAAACAACAAAATTACGCTTGTATAGAGCCTTTCACGTCAGGAGGACCTCCCAATGTGCTGGTCAGTCACTGCTTCAGACCTGAGCTGGGGACGGTGGGGAGGGAATGGGGGGGGATTAGGAGTTGCCGATGGGTCCATCGAAGAGGAGAGTTTTGAGGTGAGCCTTGAAGGAGACCAGGGAAGTGGGGGGGATGGGGGGGGGGGGGTGAGGCGGAGTTGACCGCGGGCTGGAGTTCCGGAGGTTGGTCGGTGGGGTGGGGGGGCAGAGTGGCCGAAGGCTCACCTGCCAATGGTAAGGGGGGGGGTGGGTCGGGAGGGGGGACGTGGAGTAGCCCGGAGCCTGCTGAGCGGAGTGGGGGAGGGGTGGGGTGGGTCGGGGAGGCGGCCAGGTTGGAGGCACATGGATGTAGGGAGGGGCGAGGTGTTGGAGGGCTGACAGAGAGTTGAAGTGACTGGGGTGGGGGGTGGGGGGTGGAGACTCGACAACCAGTTTGGCTAGACTGCTATTCTCCTCTCTCCTCTTCAATCTCTCACTCTCGCTCCGTCTGAGCACCTCATTACAGTCAACACTACTTGAGCAGTATTTTCTCTCTCTCTCTCTCTCTCTCTCTCTCGAGTGATCTTTGGTAAACGCTTTCAAGCCTTTTCATTACGACAACAACCAAATCGGCTTTGAGCGCAGAACGCGGTTAATTTCCCTTTTCTATAAAAGCAATTTGTAGCTTTTCCGGAGAGTCAATTTGACGGTATTTACTGTCAATTTGCGGGCCTCCACTCGCTGTTTACTGGAGCGTTCGTATAAGCCAGAAATAAATCAATCAAACGCAACGTTGTCAGACTTTCCACCCAGTAACGAGAAGGCGTCAGGTGTCGAAACCACTCGACGTTTGCAAAGAGGCAATAGAGTCTAGGCCGATGCTTCGAAGCAGTGTTGGGGGGGGGGGGGGGGGGGGTTAGGGTTCGGGGGGGGGGGGGTGAGGGAGAATTGAACTGTCAAAGGCGCCATCCTTTGGAGGACGTGTCAAACCAATCTCCCCCTTTCACGTCGGGAGGACAGTCAGGCCTTGAAGGAGGCAAGGGAGGGAGGGAGGAGAAGGGATCGTGGGTCCAAAGCTTCGGGGCCTAGTGGCTGAAAACATAGTGGAGCGGAGGGGACAACAACAACCTGGATTCATGTAGCGCCCTCACTCACTACACACCAGACCGTGTCTCAGGGGTGGGGTGGGGGGGGGGGGGGGTGGAAAAAGAGAGACAAGCAGGAGGCCACAGTCGGCCGAGCGGAGGCGATGGGCTGGTGGGGTTGAGGACCGAGCAGGACAGAGAGGTAGGGAGGCGCCAGGGCCTGAAGGGATTTGCAGACGAGTGAAATAACACGAGTGAGCAGACACCAAATCTCATCCCGCCGACAAAACGCTTGCGTGTAACGAGGGTTCCCTCCCAGTGCTCGGGAAATAGATTTGCTCTCCACCGCAATCTCTGTTTGCTGTCGGCGGATATTTCCACGTCTCGTCGAGTCGCCGAGCCACGCGAAGTTCATTTGCAGGATTGCCCGGGAGATTTTTCTAATAACTAAGGGATAGCAGTCTCAAAGCGCTTCACAGAATATACTGTAAAGCGAATTGACTGTATATTTGTGGGCGAAACGTGGCAGCCAATTGCGCACAGCAGCGTCCCCCACAAACAGTCGTGGATTGAAATGACCAATATAAAAAAAAATGTGAGCGATTATTATTAGGTGTGTGTGGTAAGGAAACTTGCCCCAGGTTTCGCCCTGACCTGCTTGGAATCGAACCCGGGTATCTCGTTTGTAAGGCGAGCGCTCTAACCCACTGAGCCACAGGAGCTTCATAAAATAGCAATAACATTTAGAGAGCGCGTTTCACGTCGGGAGGTCGTCCCACGGGAGGGCGCTGAACGGTCGGGCCGGGATAGAGCGCCTCAGAGCGCTTCGGAGAATTACACTGTGGAGTTGGATCGACTTTTGTCGGCAACGCGCGGCAGCCAATCGAGCACAAACGGTCGTGGGTGACACGCGAGGATTCGTATCGTTTTTAATCTGGATAATAATAAGATTGGAAGAGGCAAGGAGACAGGCCGATGCCTGGAGGCTGCCGGATTAGAGACTCTCATTCACGCAGACAGCCGGCATCCGACCCGCTCCCCGTCTCTCCAACGCTGAGAGAAAGCGCCACTAACTCACCAGAACGCTCGCTTTCTCAGATTGCAAAAAAAAACCTGAGTGGATCAGACTCATTAGCTGGGATGCTACTCCTCGTTCTCAGTTTGCAAACGCGGTTACAACCGAGCTACCTGTGGCTCAGTGGTTAAGAGCGCTCGCCTGACAAGCGTGAGACCTGTGTGTTTCCAATTCATGCGGGTCGGGGCGAAATCTCGGGCAAGTTTCCTTACTACACACACACACACACATACGCCGAATAATAATAATAATAATACAGTATGTGAATAAAAATATCCGTGAATTCTTTGCCTCGGAACACTTGGGAACACTTGAACATGCCAATGCACGAAAATAGCAGAGGCAACAGATTCCACTTAGTCTTGTTTTCAAATAGTGCCAGCGCTGTGCCCTGTAACGTCACCCCTGTGGAATCCTGTAGCTCAGTGGTTAGAGCGCTCGCCTTGCAAACGGGTTCGATTCCAGGCAGGTCAGGGCGAAACCTTGGGTGAGTTTCCTTACTCCACATACACACACACACACACGCGCACGCGCACACACGCGCACGCGCACACGCACACGCACACGCACACACACGCGGGCGCCTAATAAATCAACCCTCAAAAAACCAAATCGATGATTTTCGATCCACGGGGACGCCGCGGTGCGCGATCGGCTGCCGCGTTTCGCCCGCGAAATACATACAGTCAACTCCCTCTGCGGTGTATTCTGCGAAGCGCTTTGAGGCGTCTGGAAGTGCTATCCCAAGGGCGAAGATCGTTGTGTATTATCGTCGCCGCGCCAGGGAGAGCAAGTAACACGATATCGGCTTCTTTTTGTCGGATCGGGGAAAAGTCTCCGAGACCTCGGGATATTTGCGAATGACGCGTCCTCTCAGACACCGGCCGCCACCGTTTCGAGAGACCAGTTGTCACACGCATCGTCCTGGAGGACACAAAGGAGAATAAATTTACCCTGGCAGCATCTGTCATGATTTACCTACAAATAGAGCTCGTCCCCCCACAGTCCAGCCAAATTGTCTGCTGCCTGAGGGACGGTGACAGATGGGTCGAGGCCGAGGGGCCGAGGGACTGGGTTAACGCTCTCTATTTATTGGCCGTTCCGACTGGGGAATGGGAGGCCGAGGATTAAGCGGGGAGAGATCAAGGCCGGTCGTAAGTCAACAGGCGTCCGTTGCATTCGGAGCAGGTGGCACGCGCATGCAAGCCTTTTTAACCCTCTGCCCCTCTCGTTAACCCCTTCCCGTGTCCTGGCTGTCACCGTCACCTTGCCCTCGCCAAACGGGCCGACGCAAGGGTTAAAAACGCAAGTGCCTGGAAGGTTGAAACCTCTCTCTCTCTCACTCTCTCTCTCTCGTTCTAGAATAAATTAACAGATATACACCGAGAGCTTATTTAGTGCCATGCCTTTTGCCTGACTGACAATCTTCTACATTTGCGAGATTTCACTGTGTGCAAATTGTGTTGGTGTGTGTGTCTATGTCTCTGTGTGTGTTTGTATGTGTCTGTGTGTGTGTCTGTGTGTGTGTTTGTGGTGGAAAATTGAGATGCGTGATGTGCCAGTGGCTGATCGATCGGTGACATTAGGGAGCAGTGAGCGAGGGAAAGGATGGATAGAGAGAGAGAGAGAGAGAGAGAGAAAAAAAAAAACGAGAGAGAGAGCGAGAGAGAGAGATACTCTTCACAGTTCATCAATGTCTTTCTCAATTAATTGCTCTTTTGCCCTGCGTGCTGTACCTCCCAGTTGTGGCAGTGGATTTGCAATGAAAGTTTTTTCTTGAACATGCGCACACACACACACACACACACACACACATGCGTGTGTTGTTGATACATCACGTTTGCTCGCTCAGAGCTCACGGAGGGGGGGGTGTGAGCTTTGCCTCTGCGCGTCTCAGCGAAGATCATCTCACCCTGCAAAATAAACAGTCACCGCGTTTACAAACGCTTCGCACAAAGCGCTTTGCGACGTGACGAGGCGCTGTGTCAAACGCAAGAATCGTTATTATTATTATCATCGCTATCATTATTATTCACTTGAACCCATCAGGGGGCTTTGGCCTGCAGGGCAGACAAGAGACGGGAGGATAAAACTCATCCGTTTCAGCGTCTGAAAGTGTAGGGAGACGAAGCCGCGTCTTATTCTGTCGTTAATAAGTTTGTCCTCTTTAACATCGTCGCCCTCTCCCCCCCCCCCACCCCCCACCAGCCCCCCACCCCTCCACCCCACCCCACCCTCCAACCCACCCCACCCTCCACCCCACCCGTCCGACGAGGGGCAATGTGGGACAGGGAGAGCGCAGCAGTGAGTATTATCAGCAGCTCGCATGTTGAGAGCGAGAGCCTGTCACCATAGCGACTGGCCTGAACGAGACGCTCGTTACTGTCCTCGAAACAACAGCGAAAGGTTAACATCAAGGAGAGAGATATTGCGAGAGAGAGAGTGAGAGTGTGAGAGAGAGAGAGAGAGAGAGAGAGACTTGTGAAACTTGTAGGCTCCTCTGGTCCTCACGTCCACCTGCAAATCTATCGCCCTCTCCACCGCACGCGCTCTTCTGTTTTCTAATATTAATCACGTCAAAAACAAGTGTTTGGCTGTGGACAGCTGCGGAAACATGAAACGCGGGCCAACAACATTAAATTGCACTTCATTAAAAGGCTTCATTACCCAATTAGGCGTCGAGTGCTAACGCTCCCTCGGAGGATCTTTCGTGCGCTCACAGCAAAGTGTCCGCGAAGCCTCGGGAAGCTTTCAGTCACCGACCCGGCCTGGCCCGCGCTGTAGCTCGAGCGCGGGGAGGAGGGGAGCGGGAGTGGGGTGGGTTGGGGGGGGGACGTGGAGCTTTACACGTTCGCACTGTTAAAAGTCCTGTGGCGTAGCGGTTCGCACGCTCGCCTCGCGATCAGGTGAGATTCTCGGGCCGGGGGCGAAACCCCGGGCACGTTTGTCTGACTCCACACACTCCTGCGATCGCGCCGGTCAGTTAAACAGGGACCCCGGCCGCGGGCCGGTTGGCCGACTGATTTCCGAGGTGAAAGCAGATCCCTCCTTCATCATCACCATCATCACCATCATCATCATAATTCGGCCGCTCGATCCACCGCTGTTTGCGGGGACACCGCTGCGCGCAATCGGCTGCCGCGTGTGGCCCACCGAAAGTACGATGGATGGGCGGTGCGTGTACTGTGGGCGGAAGGCGGCAGCCGATCACAACGACAACAACACGACCGCCACAAAATCACATTTCCACGGCGCCTTTCACGTCGGGAGGACGTCCCGCGGCGCCGGACGCTAAATTACACGCGCGGCGAGTGTCTCGGCGATTGAGCGAGCACACGTCGGCGCGGTGATTTGGGAGGGATTACGAGCCACGGGAAAGCCGGCCGTCCGCCGACCGACCGACCGACCGACCGACCGGCCTCCCCGCTCACGGCTGGGGCAAACACGTCAACGCGTTTAAGTTGTATTTCAGTCGGGTGGGGTTGGGTAGGGGGGGGGGGGGTGTCTCGCCGTCGTCGTGGTGGTTGTCGTCGAATCGGTTTCGCCCGCGACCCGTGAAGAAGACGGAGTTGACGACGGAGGGAAACGGCGAGGTCGGGGGGGGGGGGGGGGGGGGGAGGGAGGGGGCGAACGGAGTGACGGACGGACGGACGGACGGACGGATGGACTCGAGAACGCGGCGTCTTAGTTTAACCACAAGCTGTTCGAGCAGCTGGCGAGAGGCAGGTTAGTGACGGGGACAGGCAGAGGCTCGCAGTCCCCGGCTCGGGGACGCGGGGAAACAGCTCAGCCTCGCCCGGGTGTGACACAAACGTCGGATGAATTGTAAGTGAACAGGAATCTGTCAGCGAGCTCGGAGCAGGCTGGCTCCCAGCTTCCCAGCCCATCTGCTCCCCGTGCGCCACAGAGACAGCCCATCTCTCTGCCAACACAAGAAGACTTCTTGAAGGATTGATGGCGTGTTGGAAGCCGTTTGTTTGACCGGACTATAAATAGCCGGGTTTTAGAACCTGACGGTTTAAGATTTAAATCCTCGCCAGTTTTACTTACAGCAGCGGCCCTGAGTTACGCAGCGATGCTACACGCGGTATAGCCGACGCACTATTTGATACGCCGTGATTCAATAGTCATGACGGTATGAATTAACAGCAAGACATGCAACGGGAATAAAATAAAACGGCCGCTCGATCCACGGCTGTTTGCGAGACGCCGCTGTGCGTGATCGGATGCCGCGTTTTCGTCCCACGAAACGCGCGCGTCGCTCCGCTTTGCGATACGTCGCCTCAAGGGCTTTGAGACGTCTCAAAGACGCGATAAAGGGGCTGTATCGAAGGCCAGGAGATTCATTGGTAACGTAACCTTTGCTTCGTTTGGGGCCTTTCACGCCAGGAGGTCGTCGCAAAGAGTCTCGTGGATTCCACTGCGGATGCGCTGGGAATGCAACCTATTTGTAGGTGAACACGCAATATTAATATTAATAATCATATTAATAATCCTTGCATTTGATGCAGCGCTGTTCACGTCTTCTAGACGTCTCAAAGCGCTTCGCGGAAGAGACTGTAAAGTGAATTGACGGTATATTTGTGGGCACAGAAGCAGTCATGAAGTCAACAGCCCAATTTTAATCAGCGCGGGTGGTTGGGTGGGGGGAGATGAACTATTCAACAGGGAGTAACTCCCAGCCTCAGCTCCATTATTTGAGCCGAGACTCATTCACACATCGACCGCCAATGTGTGACACAAGAGCTGAGTTTACTCTCGGTTTAGCCGAACACATACTGTGCAGGCGAAGGAAGCTTGTCTCTATCTGCGGGCGGGGGTATAAGATGAGGCAGGCGGAGGGGTTCATTAACTATAGCATTCACTATACTGTATAACTGTATAACCCTCACTACACTGTAAAGTGAATTGACTGTATGTTTGTGGACGAAAACGCGGCAGCCAATTGCGCACAGCAGCGTCGCCCGCAAACAGTCAAGGATTGAAATGACCCGAGTTGTTTTTTAAGTAGGATTTTCAGTAAAGGGAGCAGCTCAGTTAAAGCCGCTCTGAGACGCCGTCCGGCGTGGAGGGCGCGATATAATTCCAAGTCGTTGTTGTGGTTGTGTCAGAAGAGTTGAAACTTAGTTCACCGTTTCGACAGAACTCTAGATTTACAAACTGCAGAGTATTTGGTTTGCTTGATCTCTCTGGGTTGAAATTGGGCCATCCCGAGGGCTCACGTCACACGAGGGAACTCAGCAAAGTGTAGTTAGTGACTGTGGACTAGGCAGCCCAACGCAGCCGACCAATTTGCACGCAACGGCGTCCCACAAACAAACTGCCATAAAGTGAACGACCGATTTTATCTGCAGGAACGGAAGAGAAACTCCATTTCCTTTTGCCAACAGAGCCACAGATATCTTTTACGTCGGTCTGAACAGGGCACAGACAGGAGGGGGGAGCTGGTTTAACGTCTCATCCGAAGGACAGCGCCTCTGACAATTCAACGCTTCCCCCCCCCCAGCACTGAACTGGAGCGGTAGCTTGAAGCCACAACCTGCCGAGTTTGTGTGTGCGAGTGAGTGAGTGAGTGAGTGAGTGAGTGAGTGAGTGAGTGAGTGAGTGAGTGAGTGAGTGAGTGAGTGAGTGAGTGAGTGAGTGAGTGAGTGAGTGAGTGAGTGAGTGAGTGAGTGAGTGAGTGAGTGAGTGAGTGAGTGAGTGAGTGAGTGAGTGAGTGAGTGCATGTGTCAGAGAGAGTGAGAGAGGGCGAAAGAATGTGCGAGAGAGAGCGAGAGCGAGAGAGCGAGAGAGAGAGAGGGAAAGTAGGAATACAATCTTCAGGAGAATCAGGAAATGCCTGCGTTGATCCAGGAGAGTTGAGTTAACCTCTGCCTGGCTCCCTGTAGCTTCACTGATAGATGACAGATGTGTTCGGAAAATGGAGTGAGTGAGGGAAGAGAAGGGAGATGGAGGAACGTGCCAGAAATCCACAACCTCCGAAGGTTTTGGGAAGCGTCAGGGCCGAGCTTTGCCCGGTGAAACTTTCCCCCATTAAAACCTCAACATTCCCAGAGAAATCCACCCGCCCAGAGCCAGGAGGGATCAGCTGGCTAGGATCCAATTCCTCCCCCGCCCACCCCCCCCCACCCCTCCTCCCTCCCGCCTCACTCAGTCACTCAGTCACTCAATCTCTGAACTGTCAGGTGCCGTTTGTTTGGTTTCCAAAAAAATGTATTTAAAAAAAAAACCAAGAAATTCTGGAATTTAAGCCAGGAATTCCTGATGCCAGCGAAGCTTTTAATATCCCGGCTTCAAAGGTATCATTTTACAGGCTGTGTGCTCTATTCCTGCACCAACAATCCTTCGTCTGGCTCGGTGTCAGTCTGTAACGCAACCGTGTGTGTGTGTGATGTGTGCAGTGTGTGCGTATGGTATGTGTGTGTGTGTGTGTGGGGGGAAGGAGTGGGTGGGGGGGTAGGGACAGGAATATTCTTCCCACTTTGGCTCCCTCTACCCCTGCAATGCCAAAACCCTGCTGGTTAGGGTGGACTCAGCTGGATAAGCAGCGGAGGCTTGCTAGGCTGTGCTCTCAGCAGCAAACTATGTGTTTTAAGCTGCTTTAAAGCTCTACCAGTTACCACTACTTTCCCCCCCAAAAAAAAAACTCTTCTTCCTCACGCCCCCATCACCTCCATTCACACACACACACACACACACAAGCCCTGACTCTCGCTAAAACACGGCCCCCAATCCTCTCCCACGATACCGGGCTCTAGCGTCAACTTTCACCTTCAAAACTGAGACGTTTCCAAAATAAAACGCCACAAATATGTGCCCTGGCGCGGACGTGTTCTAATTCAAAGCCTAGGCCTATTTCGCTAGGCCTCAGGAGTCAGATTTCCCAATCAGCCATGATCCATTCAGTTGCATTTCTGAACAACATTAATGGAGTTTAACTTCGCTATAAAGTTGCCAGCAATCCTTGTTTTATTTCCCCCATCGTCCCCCTCACCGCCGTTTTTATTAAAACCACTTGAAACCCCCCCGTCCCCCCCCCCAAAGACAAAGGATCAGCGGGAATATCAGCGGAGCTTCTGTAGCTCAGTGGTTAGAGCGCTCGCAGTTCAACTAGAGAAATTGAATTTTTACTTTGCGTGAGACCTGTGTTCGAATCCAGACAGATCAGGGCAAAACCTTGGGGCAAGTTTCCTTACTCCACACACTCACACACTCACACGCCTAATAATGAATCCTCCGGAAAAAACACAATCATCCAAAATGGGTCATTTTCAATCCACGACTGTTTGTGGGGGACGCTCATGTGTCCGCAACCGGCTGCTGCGTTTTCGCCCACGAAATGTACAGTCGATTCACTTGACAGTACACTCTGTGGAAGCGCTTTGAGACGTCCAGAAGATGCTCTATCGAATGCAAGGATTGTTATCATTATTATATTTAAACAAGGCGCTCAACAACGCTCGCTGGGAAGACAAACACAAAGGGATTAAAAGATCCTTTGTGATCTCACGGGCGCCACGGACGGACTTGCACTACCGCACCAATTGAAAGCTAGCTGTGGCCTCCTCTCCTGTTGTAGGCTCTGCCGTCAGTAAATCGTGCGTTGGGAGTGAAATTGCTCCGAGCCGTATCCTGATTTCATTCCCCGGAGCCCAGGAAATTCAATCCTTTTGATTTATTGATTATAAAGTGCTGACGTTGGCTGCTAGTGCGGCCGAGCTGAGGGGAGGGGGTGGGGGAGAGAGAGCACTCCGTCGCCGGAGAGGCATTGAGACAGTTCAGACATTAAACCAAATTAAACCACTGTCGCTCTGTGCTTCGGGCGCGCTCGCCTTACAAGCGTGAGACCTGGGTTCATTTTCCAGGCAGAGCAAAAGCCTGGGGTAAGTTTCCTTACTTCCCCACGCACACGCCGGATAACAAACCCTAAAAAAAAAGAAGCAATAATAAAATTGGTCATTTAAATCCACGGATGTTTGTGTGGGGGGGGGGGGGGGGGGGGCGGGGGAGAGACGCCGCTGTGCGCAATCGGCTGCCGCGTTTCGCCCACCTATACACAGCCAATTCACTTTACATTACATTCTGGTGAAGCGCGACATCCAGAAGACGTGAAAAGCGCTATATCAAATGCAAGGTTTATTATTTGTGTTAGTATTAATACTATTCATTTGCTGTGTACGCATGTTTAGGTGGATGTTCGGGCGGAATCCAGATAATCTCGCTTGCAAGGGGGGAGCGCACTCATCGCTTAGCTCTCGGAGTGTGATTTGCGAGGGTTTTGAAAACACAATGTGTGTGTGTGTGTGTGTGTCTCCCACCCACAAATCTCTGCCTCTTACAGGTGATGTACCAGTGGAGGCCAAATCACTGTTGTTTCACCCCTTTAAATGTCACGTGTGCGAGAGACGAGGGCTCAGTAGTCTGGCCCGGATTCCGCTCGCTCCATCTGTTGCGAATCTAGGGTCTTTGGTCAGTGAGCGTTGTAGAGCAATGGGCAAAAAAGCCATTCAACTTAAACTGTAGTAGCCTGTGGGAGGGAAGCGAGGACAGGGAATTGGCAGCGAGAGGCAGCAATGAGCCAGTGACTACAGCTCAACATCTCCCGGCACGATTAATATTAATAATATTTATCCTTGCATTTGATATCGCGCTTTTCACGTCTTCTAGACGTCTCAAAGTGCCTCACAGGGTATACTGTGAATTCATTGACTGTATATTTTGTGGGCGAAACGCGGCAGCCAATGGCGCACAGCGGCGTACCCCCACAAACGGCTGTGGATTGAAACGACCAATTTATTATTTTATTTGAGGGATTATTATCAGGCGTATGGGCGGAGTAAGGAAACTTGCCCAAGGTTTCGCCCTGCCAGGAATTGAACCCAGGTCTCTCGCTTGCCAGGCGAGTGCTCTAACCACTGAGCTACGGGACTGAACAATAATAATAATAATCCTTGAATTTGATACAGCGTCTTATACGAAATACCGCTTGCCCGCACTAAACCCCACAATGTTACTTCCTTCCTGAAAGAAAACTATCTAATCTGTGTTTGAAGGTCGCTCATCGATTCGCTAAGATGTCTCGAAGAGCTTCAGAGTACAGTGTTTGTGAAATGAATTGAATCTGTGTATTTTGTGTGGGGGTGGGGGGGGGGCGTGAAACGTGGCAGACGATTGTGCACGGCAGTGTCCAGCAAACAGCCGTGAATTGACTGACCCAATGTAAAAACTTTCGAGGACTTGTGTGTGATCCATCCGCCAGTCGACTAACAACAGGGTCTTGAGAGAGAGAAAGAGAGAGAGGGAGAGAGAGAGAAAGAGAGAGGGGGAGAGGAAGCCCCCGAGTGCAATAGAATCCCAGCTATGTGACGAGCCTGGAAAAAACATTGCTGCAAAACGTGGATACAGTTAGTTTCGATGATTTATAAATCAGCTGATAACTTTTCCACGTTACTCATTGCTGCTGCCCGAGCCACATGCCTTTCTGGTGACACAAGGGAGCTATTCACACTCAGTGTCTGATGTCTCATTGCCATTCGGAGAGAGGAATGTTTCCAACCCCCCACCACCCCACACACACACACCCAACACGCCATTTACTGTTAATGTTATAAATGCACACATTGTACCAGATAGGCACCATTTCAGACATCCTATAAGCGTTTCGCCCACAAAATATGCAGTCAATTCACTTTACAGTACATTCTGTAACACGCTTTGGGATGTCTCAAAGATGTGGTAAGAATACAGTAATAATACTGGAATAATAATCCTTGCATTTGATGTAGCGCTTTTCACGTCTTCTAGACATCTAAAAACGCTTCACAGAATATACTGTAAAATGAACTGACTGTGTGTATGCGGCAGCCAATTACGCACAGCAGCGTCCCCCGCACACAGTCGTGGATTGAAAATGACCAATTTATTTTTAAGGATTATTATTATTAGGCGTGTGGTGTAAGGAAACTTGCTGAGGGTTTCGCCCTGACCTGGAATTGAACCTAGGTCTCTCGCTTGTAAGGCGAGTGATCTAACCACTGAGCTACAGGGACTCTACGCGAGACGTGGTTGTGTGTCCTGCCTCGCGATGTAAGCCTCTTTTTAGCTCTCTCACAGCATGCAGGACTTTGCATTGAGGATTGAGGAAGTCAATTCAGAACAATACTTTATAAGGCTTCAAGACAACAAGAGGACAACGAGGGTTCGAGGCCGCAAAGAGATGATTTGAGGACAGACACCGGAAAGTGTTTCTTTACCCCCAGAGCGGAATTAAGGATTAAAAGCAGAACAACTCGGATTCGGTTGCTCATCTCGTTTCGCGACTGTCAGCGTGTTGAATTGGCCGCCCGCGTTGGCCTAGAATAAAATATAATAATAAACCTTGCACTTGGCACGTTGGAACCTCAGAGCGCTTCATGAGCCGCACCGCAAAGTGAATTTGAGCGCGTATTTCGTTGGGTGAAATGAGCGGCCAATTGTGCACGGCAGTGGCGCATCGAGTGACCAAATGATTAGTACTATTTTGTTTACTTGTACGAGATTATGCCACTCGACTGACAACTGTGTTCCTACTTACTCCTAAGCAAACAGAGCCGTGTGGAGTAAGCAAACTTGCCTGAGGTTTCGCCCTGGCTGGGAATTGAACCCGGGACCTCTTGCTTACTTGCGAGACGAGAGTGCTAACCAGCAGGCTACAGGAGTCAGTCTGTAAATAAAATCTATACACGTGACGATCGGATCCTGTAAATCGCCTCGAGGCACGTCCTCTGGACTTGAAAGGCGCCGTTTGAAATGCAAAAGATTGCAAGTATTATTATTAATATTGAAATAACGAGACGCTATCATAATACAAATAATAATCCTTGCGTTCGATGTGGAGCTTTTCACATCTTATCGACGTTTCAATTATTGTGGGGGGTTTTATTTACTTATCATTAGGCGTGTGTGTGTGTGCGTGTGTGTGGAGTAAGGAAACTTGCCAAGGTTTCGCCTCGACCTGACCTGCCTGGATTCGAAACGCAGGTCTCACGCTTGTAAGGCAAAGTGCTCTAACCGCTGAGCTACAGGAACTGCAAAGAAATCACCACTGTCCTCTTCTCACGCTCCGTCTCTCTCTCTCTCTCTCTCTCACTCTCTCTCTCTCTCTCTGAAGCCACCGCTCGTGGAGTTCTCTCGTCCTCATCGGCCGCGCAGTTGATTGGGAACCTGAGTTCACTGTGTTGAAATCGTCTTATTATCTGCGAAGCGCGGTTCCAATTATTCACGGGCAAAAAGCGGGAGACCTGCGATGCGATCATTAAAACCAGAGAACAAACCGGTGACTGAACCCGAGATGTGAGGATTGTATCTTTTTTTAATTGTCTGGTAGGAAGCTTGAGGGCTCATCGATGCCCTCGCTTGCTCACACCTCCTCAGCCTCGCATTCGGGCAAATTCGGCTTCGGATTATCAATTTAATAATCCGTGCATTTTCATATCGCGCTTTTCGCGCCTTCTAGACGTCTCAAAGCGCTTCACGGAATAGTCTGCGAAGTGAATTGACTGTAGGTATATTTGTTGCGGCAGCCAATTGCGCACAGCGGCGTCCCCCCGCACACAAATCGCACAGTCACTTCACTTGATAGTAAAAATGGTGAGCGGTTGGGGGGGTGACTTTTGGTTTAATTTAAGCGGAAGAAAATTCCTTATCGGGCAGCGACCCGCTCGCACAGCGCTCCATCCCATTGGCATTTCAGCTTTGAGCCACCCAGCCCCCTAGAGTCCTACCTCCAACCCCCCCACCCCCCCCACCCACACTTCCCCCCCCCACCCCCCACCTCCACCCACCCCTCCACAACACTCCTAGCCAGCAGCTACTGTGTCTATTGTGTTTGCACACAGAATAAAACTCATCTGTTTTTCACATGCGCTGCTCACCTCTGCCAAAGCAAACGGCAATACTGCCACAGAATTATAATGTCGCTAATAGGAAAGGCAGTGAGTGGTTCAGTGAGAGATGGAGGGAGGGAGGGAGGGAGGGAGGGAGGGAGGGAGGGAGGGAGGGAGGGAGGGAGGGAGGGAGGGAGGGAGGGAAAGGAGGGTGAGGGAGTCAATCAAACCGCATTATTGACAGGCGCGGAGTGGGAATAGGGTTGTAGAGTGACCGCATATTTTGCCGTTAGGTTGGGCCTCTGCTGATGAACTGTCGGAGGGGGGTGGTGGAGAGGGAGGGAGGGAGGGAGAGAGGGAGAGAGGGGTGGGGGGGGGGGGGAAGAGCTGGGGTGGGGAGAAAAAAAAATCAGGCTGTGATTGTTGTTGTTGGCAGCAGATCCCAGCCCTGAACCAGAGTGGCTTCGAGTCAGGGAAAGTGTTGCTCGCTGGATCAGAGGCTCGTCTCGTTTCAGGAGCCAAAGCCGTTTCCTCAGCACCTCCTGTTGCCACTGTTTGTCTCTGAACATTTCCGCAGAGAGCACACACACACACACACACACGCAAGTCTGTCTCTCTCTCTCTCTCTCTCGTGTTTTTTTTCGGGAGGGATTATTATCAGGCGTGTGGAGTAAGGAAACTCGCCCAAGTGGCGAGACCACTACCACAGGTTCACACACACACACATATATACACACGCACGCACGCACAAACACATACGAACACAAGCACGCACACATGTACACACACACACGCACGCACAAACACACACAAACACAAGCACGCACACATGTACACACACACACGCACGCATGCACAAACACACACAAGCACGCACACATGTACACACACACGCGCACGCACGCACGCACAAACACACACAAACACAAGCACGCACACATGTACACACACACACGCACGCACGCACAAACACACACAAACACAAGCACGCACACATGTACACACACACACGCACGCACGCACAAACACACACAAACACAAGCACGCACACATGTACACACGCACACGCACGCATGCACAAACACACACACAAACACAAGCACGCACACATGTACACACACACACACGCACGCACGCAGGCTGATAAAGATCACGCAAGAAGCATCGATATCAAAATGTTGGCGGAGGCTTTGATTAAAACATGAATTACTCAGGGCAGCGTTTGATATTTCCCCCAGCGCCGCTGAGTGAGAAGCAATCCCACTCCTGTTATAAACGCAACTTATTGGTTTCACTTCCCAGGCTCGCTTTGCGCTGGCTTTGAAACAAAATGAGTATTTCGCTCGCTGAGCCTTAACCACCCACCCCCCCCTTCACCCCCCCCCTCTCTCCACAGCCCCCCCCCCCCCCCCCTCCCCCCGCTAACCTCTGTCCGCAGTCGATGGCTCTATTCCTGTGTTCCAGAGAAATTGTAGAGAAATTGACTTTTGTTTTAGAAGAAAACGTTCAAAGCAATCTCGGTGGACGTGGCTTTATCGACGTTTTCAGCCTGTAATAAGGTTGTTTTTGGAGTGGTGGGGGGGAGAGAACTGGAGATTGTTGGTGTGAGTGTGTTTGAGTGTGTTTGAGTGTGTTTGAGTGTGTGAGCGAGTGAATGAATCAAAGGCAGCCCTCGCTTGATAAATGTTGCGTTACTTCACTGCCCGAAATGTGGTAGGTAACTGGGAAACATGGTAACAAATTAATCTCTGTCTCTCTCTCTCTCTCTCCGAAACCAACTTGGGTAACAATTTGCATTACCTGTATTCTATTCGCGGTATCTGTGGAATTGGTTTCCTCTCATTTGTTTTCCCGCCCCCTCACCCTGGAACATTAGCCTGCACTGTGAACTTACACGTTACGAACTGATGAACACACAACCCACTGACTGTGTGACTGACTGACTGACTGAGTTGACTGAGTCAGGCTGAGAATCCATTTAGCCCAGTCAGTCAGTCAGTCAGTCAGTCAGTCAGTAACTGGGACTATTTGAAGGTGAAGGAGATTGCTGGCGAAACCGCGTCCCTGAAACTGTGTTTATATTTATAATAATAATAATAATAATCCTTGTATTTGATCTAGCGCTTTTCACATCTTCTCGACGTCTCAAAGCGCTTCACAGAATTTACTGTAAAGTGAATTGACTGTGTATTTGTGGGCGAAACGCGGCAGCCAATTGCGCGCAGCAGCGGCGTCCCCCACAAGCAGTCGTGGATTGAAAATGACCAATTTTTATTACAGTTTTTTTCTGGACTGATTATTATTAGGCGCGTGTGTGTGCGTGTGTGTGTGAGGAGTAAGGAAACTCGCCCAAGGTTTCGGGCTGACCTGCTTGGATTCGAACACAGGTCTCACGCTTATAAGGCGAGCGCTCTAACCACTGAGCTACAGGAGGTTTATCCTCACCACAACCGATGACCAACGTAAAATCCTTCTACTCACAGAGAGAGAGAGAGAGAGAGAAGCCTGTGTATAACATGGCTCTGACTCTTCTAACATATTTTCTGTGTTCCTTGCAAAAGGCGTTACATTCTCACTTTATCTGCAAACAAGATTGTAAATCCATTTACCCCACTAGAAATATATATATATAGATTTTATATATATATGTACATATATATATATATAGAGAGAGAGAGAGGCCCCGAATCATATCCCACAAAAGTGCAATGTATTTCTCTGAATCAGTGAGTGATCAGCCTCCATTGTATCTGAAACCAAGGTCAAACTGAGTACAATACTTCTAATTTCATTGCAACCAGATTAGAAATTTCACTCTACCTCCTACTCACCCTCCCACCCTCACGCCCACTGTTAGGCGCTGCGTAAATGTTCTTTAAAAAATGCATATGAGTCATTCCATAAAATAATAATTACATATATATAATATATGTATAGTATGTATATATATTTAACTACCATTGAATAATAAACGGAAGAAGGAGGAAGGGTTTAGAGTGTCCCAGTAACTCACAAGAAGGAGTGATGGGTGGATGTGGTTTTGATTGTGTGTGTGTGTAAAACACCGAGACATAAGCCAGATAGCTGTTCAGTGGACTGACCTCAATCACAATGGATTCTATCTAATCTTTGGCTCTGCCATGGACATCGTCCGTTCACACTCAGGGAACGATCTGTCGAACCGCAGATCACCTTATTTGGTGCCTCCGACAGACGGATTGTCAGTGCTGGTTTTCCCCAACGTCGGTCGGGCAGGTTTTAAAAAAACAACAACATACACTTAAGTGCCCGTCAGTCAGTCACTGTCACGTCAGTCACTCAGTCAGTCCGTCACCCTTTAATCAGCCCCACTTCTCTCCTTCCCTATCGCTCACCCATAGCCCACTCATTCCTCCCTTTCCCCCCCCCCCCCTCACCCGACTCCTCCACACCCTCAATTGCGGACAGCAGCGTCCCGCAAACAGTTGTGGATTGAAATAACCATTTGCTATTGTGGGGGTTTTTTTGGGACGGATTATATAAGGAGGAACATAAGCTTCCCCTGCTCTAGTCTCCCCCCCCACTCCCCCCCATCTCCTTCCCACCCTAGTCTCTCCCCCCACTCCCCCCCATCTCCTGCCCACCCTAGTCTCTCCCCCCACTCCCCCCCACCTCCTTCCCACCCTAGTCTCTCCCCCCACTCCCCCCCATCTCCTTCCCACCCTAGTCTCTCCCCCCACTCCCCCCCATCTCCTTCCCACCCTAGTCTCCCCCCCCCCACTCCTCCCCATCTCCTTCCCACCCTAGTCTCCCCCCCTTTCAACCCCCGGAATAGTACCACATTCTCCGCTGTGAATTTGCTCAGAGACTGACACGTACACACACTGTGACTGTAAATTCCTTGGGATTTTTTTCTGGGGGAGGGGGGGGTTAGGGGATGGTGGGGAGAAATGTCATTTTGGATCTGAAGAATCTTTACCGATTCATTCCTGTGTAAACCCAGCAGCTGTTAGCCTCATCTGGGTGAAAGTACAGTACATCCCATAGAGAGCCGAGCTTCAGAAACTCACAGAGATCTTGAGACTGTTCTTGCCTATCTTTTTTATATATACACACACACACTACACACACAACGACAAAATTACGTGCGTGTAGTGCCTGTCACATCGGGAAAACGGACACACACACACATAAACACACACCACACAGCCTCACGCAACAACAACTTGGATTTATATAGCACCCTCCACGCCAGACAGCTTCTCAGAGCGCTTCCCAATAACAGATCGCGTGCGTGTGTGTGTGTTTGCACACTCAAACACACACACACACTCACAAATAAAGCTTTCGGTTTCCAGACAGCTTGGTTACATTATTTTATCAATTGGCCTGAAGCCAAGTGTTCTGCAGCTACTGACTTTCTCCCAGTGTATGCGTGTGGATGTGAGTGTATGCGTGTGCGATTGTGTGTGTGTGTGTGTGTGTGTGTGTGTGTCTGTGTATGAATGAGTGTGTGAGCGGGTGTGTTCAACATGCAAAAGAAAAATGTATGCGCACCAAGAGCCCTTCACCCTTCCCGTGTGGCCACACAAAAATAAACAGTCAATCAAACGTAGCCAATATAGTCTGTGAAGCGCTTTGAGACGCCCCATGATGTGATAAGGCGCCAGCTACATCAAGCGCAAGGTTTATTCATTCATGGCGTACCGAAGCAGCGGTACGCCATACACAACTGCATTACAGTTGTGTCTGAGCGGATCAGTAAGTCTCCTTAAAATCCCTTCAGAATATTGAAAGCCCCACTATCTCTCTCTCTCTGTCAGAGCCGTCTCGGTGCCAGTGGAAGATGTAGGGATTGAGGAGAGGCCGATGGGGTTAAGATTTAATCCTCGACGTCACTACTGCCCTTTAATACGGAGAATGCAGAGAGCGTTGTGTGTGTGTGTAATAATAATAATAATAATCCTTGCATTTGATATCGCGCTTTCCACATCTTATCGACGTCCCAAAGCGCTTCACAGAATATACTGTAAAGTGAATTGACTGTATATATTTGTGGGCGAATCGTGGTAGCCGATTGCGCACAGCGGCGTCCCCCCCCCACAAACAGTCGTGGATTGAAATGACCAATTTTATTATCGTGGTTTTCTTGGAGGGATTATTATTAGGCGTGTGGAGTAAGGAAACTTGCCCAAGGTTTCGCCCTGACCGACCTGCCTGGATTCGAACACAGGTCTCACGCTTGTATGACGAGCGCTCTTACAACTGAGCCACAGGAGCTCCATGTATGTGTGTGTGTGCGGGGTGAAGGGAGGGGGGGGAATGGGAGTGTCAGGATCGGGGGGGGGAAGGGGAAGGGGAAGGAAGGTGAGTGTTGTTTACCCTGGTTTGTCTCTGCTGCTCTGAAATCCATTGTTGGCTGCAGTCCAACATGAAAATTGGCAGTAAAATAACACAGAGGAGATCATGTTAAGGTTCGATCGAGACAATCGGGATGATGCGAACTGAACACATCTACCCACTGTTTGCAATGACTTTCCTCAGTCAGTGATTTGCCATCGGGCTGTCAAAACACCAGCTTAACACGGCTCCTGTAAGCATTTTTCTCTCTCTGTCTCCCTCTCTCTCTCTCTCGTTTCTCAATATCAAATTACAAATGAGCAGCTCACACCGCAAGCTTTCACTGCCCCGAATCAAATAATAATATATGAATAATAATCCTTGCATTTTGATACGGCGCTTTAAACATGTTACCGACACGCTTCATGGGATATACCGTAAAGTGAATCGACTGTATATTTGTGGGCGAAACACGGCAGCCAGTTGCGCACAGCAGTGTCTCCCACACAAGTATTGTGTGTTTTTTCTGGAGGGATTATTATTAGACGTGTGTGTGTGCGTGTGTATGTGTGTGTGTGTTTGTGTGCGTCCGGTTACGCAGGTGGGTGTTAAAGATCACGCGACGCTGGCGGAAAAGACAAGGGAGTCTCTCTCTCTCTCCCCATGTCCTGCCTGACAATAGCTCGGATACATTCAAAACAAAAAGGATGAATCATTCAGCTCGTAGCCGTTTGCCGGACGTTTGGCTGTGAGCAAAGTTGCTGCCGTCCAGGCTACTGTGTGAAGTACACACTCACCACTCTTTACAGTAAAACTTTACTGTGAAGCGTTTTCTTGGATGGTGTCAAGAGCAAAACTCCCATGAATTGGATCGGTAGAAAAACCGCCTACACCTCGCCCGCTCCAAGAGTTTATCCCCCCCCCCCCACGCCAAGTTTGACGCAACTCGCACTCTCGCACACGTCACGTAAAAATGGAGCTCGGTTGTTAGAGCACTCGCCTTGCAAGTGGGAGACCCGGGTTCGATTCCAGGCAGGTCAGGGCGAAACTTTGGGCAGGTTTCCTTACTGCGCACACACAGACACACACACAATAATAAATTGGTCATTTCGATCCACGACTGTTTGTGTGGGGGACGCCGCTGTGACTGTATATGTTTGTGGGCGTTTCGCCCACAAACATATACAGTCAATTCACTTTACAGTATAATGTGTGAAGCGCTTTGAGACGTCTAAAAATGAAAGGATAATCATATTCATTATTATTATTATTATTAAAATGGACAGTTCCCAACTGATACTTGTGAGGTTTCCTGCGCAAAATCCTTCAGCGGAAAGCAAGGATTATGGTTGTGTTGTTCAACCTCCCAGAGAGCTCACACGGGAGCTGCCTTTATTACAGTTTGCATCCGTCTGTGCTGACATTTGGGTTCCTTTATTTAATCAGTGAAAGTCCCGTGAGCTGCAAGAGAGAGGGGGGCAGATAGGACACTGGGGCCAGTCAGCGAGGAGGGAATAAGTGACCTCTCTCACTCCCTTTTCTCTCTGTGTCTCACTCGCTCTCTTTCGCTCTCTCTCTCTCTCTATCGCACACGCAGTTGCACAGAGTGTGTTATTCAGTCTCACATCCCCTCTGGCCACTTCACGATAACAGGAAGCGTTTCGTAACGTCAACAAACCAGTTTGGGCCGGATTCCGGGCTCCTGCGTTTCTTCTCTCATGCAGACACTGCAGACTCGCGCTTGGCGTCGAGGCGCCCAGCCCCCCCCCCCCCCCCCCCCCCCGTCGCTCTGAACCCCCTTATAAACGCGCTCGAGAACCCTAACCCGAAGGGAACAATGCGTCTGTGAGTGGGGCTGGGCGAGCCTTACAGTCAGAGACGACCGAGGCTCGCAGAGTAGGGGCATGAGGGGAAAGGGGCTCGAAACCCAACGAGCGGAATTACAGGCCCGTGGTGTTCCGAGCCTCGTGGTAGGTCAGGGCCAAACCTTGGGCAAGTTTCCTTACTCCTTACTCCACACACACACACACACACACACACACACACACACACACACACACGTGCCTAACAATAATCCATCCCCCGTCCCCAAAAAAACGATGACAAATTGGTCATTTTTCAATCCACTGTGGAGACGGTGTTATTGTGGGTTTGCCGCCGTGCGCAATTTGGCCTCCGCGTTTCGCCCACAAACGTACAGTCCATTCACTGTCGACAGTATCGATTCTGTGACGCGCTTTGAGACGTCTAGAAGACGTGAAAAGCGCCGTATCAAACGCAAGGTTGATTTACCATTCATCCATTTCTTTATTAATCCCGGAGTGACCGAACGAAACCCAACCAGGGATTGAGCTGGTGTGTGAATCTCCCTCCCCTCTCTGTCCTGGGGCGAAGAGATTTTTTTGGGGGTGTGTGGGGGTTGTTTATCCATTAAATCTCACCAGTCAATCCTCTTTGCGGAATACATCAAGTTACACCACGTCATGCCTGAAATTGTGCTTTTCCCACCTAGACACGGGCCAATATTTGCGCAGACATTGAGGTATTTTGACTTATAAATTTGGGCACCGAAAACTATGTAGAACCTGTGTCTGAGCACAAATAGCCTGGCCTGATGGACGTCCATTGATACACACAAGGCAATAAAATAAAGAGTAAGTGGAGGAGTAAATTGGAGGAGGGGTGGGCGGAGGAGGGGGGGGGGGGGGGGAGGAGGGATTCAACGAGGGCAGGAGAGAGAGAGAAAGAGCAATACAAACTTTGAGCTCTTCACAGACACAGAGTCTCTGTCCTTGCAAAGGCTTTGAAGAGAATTCCAGCCAAATGTATTTCAAAATCCCACACAGTCTCTCTGTCTCTCTTCTCTCTCACCAAATTCAAAGCACGCCAAATGCAAGGGTGATTTATTATTATTTTTAATCACACGATTTCTCTCCCCATCGGTGACTCTCAGCGAATTTGATCAAAGCAACAATAATAAGAAGAACAACAACAAGTTGCCTGAACGCAGCGACCCCTCACGCAGGCTAGAGTCCCAGAGGCTCTCAAACCCAAGCCTTGGCCATCGGCCAACACAGAATTATGCTTTCGGACGCATGGAGGTAGCAAAACACAAGGAAGCAAGGTTACAGGTTACACAGAGGGCCGTTTGCTGGGTAGGGAAGGGGATAGACACATGGAAAGTTTTCTTCACCCAGAAAGCAATCTACGAGGAGCAGGTTTCCTAGGAAGGGAACCAGCACACTGAGACTGGGGCTCGTTTCATTGAACAGCTGGATGGGAGGGAGGTTGTTGGGGGGTGGGGGGTGGCGGGGGGTGGGTTGATTTCTGGAAGGATGAGATCAAATGGCTTTCTCCAATAATAAATTTTATTTTGTGGCAACTCCAATATGGCCTCCCCACCTCACGCAACGCATCTCTTTGTTCGTACAAAGCTCAAACTTCATTCACAGGAGCCAATTGCGCAAAGATACCTTTAACATTAAGGTCGTAAACTTAGCCTCCTTCAAGTCCCGCCTTAAAACCCTCCTCTTCGACGGTCCCAAATCCCCCCCCACTTTCCCTCCTCCCTCCCAGTCCCTGTCCCCATCCCCAGCTCGGGTCTGAAGCAATGACCGTCCAGTACCTTGGGATGTCCTCTTGACGTGAGAGGCGATATCTGTACGAATGTCATTTTGTGCATGTTGTCGCTTGTTAGACCGCACTCCACACTACAGGAGGCACTTGGAGAAGGTGCAAGGGAGAGTCCACAAGGATGATCCCAGAACTGAGAGGTTAAAAGAGGAGGGTGAGGGAGGGGTGAACCCGATCGAGGCCTTTAAAACACTGAAAGCTTTTTCTAAGGTAGAACACGGGGAGACCAAAACCAGGGGCCGTCGGTATAAAATAGTCGGAAGAAATTTCTTGACGCAGAGAGCAGTGGGAATGCGGAACTCGCCATCGCAAAGAGTTGTTGAGACTATTAAGGGGAAGATGGACAGGTATATGAGGAAGAAAGGAATACAACAACAGCGCCTTTCACGTCGGGAGGACGTCACAAGCAGGTGGGGGTGGTGGGGGTGGTGGGGGAGGGGTGGGTAGTAAAGCGATATGATATAAATATCTCTTGTTCCAATAGGTTTTTGCAATCAAATCCCAACGTGCTTTTGGGGGCATTTCCTTCCAAGAAATTAATGGGAGAGGTTGCCTGGGAGTGAAGCAAGTGACTTGCGCAGTGCCTTTGGGGATGGTTGGTAAGTCAATGAATCAAAATAGATCCAACCTTTAGGGTGGAGAATAAATCAACAGAGAAAGACTGGTATTGACTGGAAAGGAAGGCACAGGCATGTTAATGTTTGGGAGAGAAGAGAGGGGGAGAGACAGGAGGGAGGGTATTCCATCTCCTCTGTTATGGATTTCAAGTGGCGTGTCAGTGGATGAGTTCAGTGGAGCTCCTGTAGCTCAGTGATTAGAGCGCTCGCCTTACAAGTGCGAGACCTGCGTTTCGAATCCAGGCAGGTCAGGGCAAAACCGTGGGCAAGTTTCCTTACTCCATACACACACACATACACGCCTGATAATAATCCCTCCAAAAATAACACAATAATAAAATTGATCATTATTCAATTTGCAGTATATTTCGTGAAGCACTTTGAGACACGGTCTAGGAGACGTGAAAAGCGCCATATCAAATGGAAGGATTATTATTATTCAGCTGGTCGGTCGGTCGGTCCTTCAAAGACCTCAGGCCTAGGGTGAAAGGCCTCCCCTCTTAAGTCCGGGCCATTGAGAATGATTCACGGTGACTGCCACAAGCTGCAACAGTAGGAAGAGATGACAGTCTGGCCTTGTGTTGATGAATTGTTGTGTAACATAAACTTGCAATCAGTGTGTGTATAAACAGCATCTAGTTGCCAACAGGCGCGCAAGCCAATGTCTCGGAGACTGGATCCAACTTCTCAAATACATCGCCCCCCCCTACCCCCCTCCCCGCAGCAGGCGACAGGCAAACTGATGTATAAATTCACAGACTCTTCCTGAATTCCCTTCTGGCGAGGATTTAGATTGTCCCAGAAAGGGGGGAGGGAGGTGGAATTTGTGACAGTTTGATGTCAGTTGTCGTGGACATTGTGAAGGGGGGTGGGTGACCCAAATTTATTATTGAGGGGGAATTGTTGGCCAGGACATTGGGAGAGAGAAACTCCTTTGGTTTTTGAATAGCGCTGTGGGAACTTATAATAATATAGTAATGATAATAATCCTTGCGTTTCGATACAGCGCTTTTCACATCTTCTAGACTGTGTCTCAAAGCGCCTTCACTGAATATACCGTGAAGTGAACTGACTGTATATTTGTGGGAGAAACGCGGCAGCCGATTGCGCACAGCAGCGTCCCCCACAAACAGTCGTGGGAAGCAAATTTCTTATTGTGGCTTTTTTGGAAGGATTATTATTAGGCAAGCGCGCGTGTGTGCGTGTGTCTGCGATATGAATTTGCAACCTCCTCCCCTCACTTTCGAAATATCGACTTCAAAGCTAGTGGGGGGGGGGGGGGGGGGGAAGGGAGGGAGGGAGCGAGGGAGGGAGGGAGGGAGGGAGCGAGGGAGGGAGCGAGGGAGCGAGGGAAAGAGGGAGGGAGGGAGCGAGCAGGGGAATGGGATTAGAGTTGAGAGCTCCAGTCACAACCACAACCTCCTGACTTACAGGCCAGATAATCCTCCAGCTGTTTGTGGGACTTTGCTGTGCACAAGTTTCCCACATCACAGTAGCTGCCCTGGATAGTGGAGCGTTTGGAGTCAATTTGGCTTTACGGCTATAGTTCCTTGACGCGCTTTGAGACGTCTCTTCTTCTTCCCTCACTCCCTTTCCCCACTTTCTCTCCTCCCTTTTCCCCTTCCCTCCCTCTTCCCTCTTCCTGATCTTGCCCCCACCCATCTTTCCCTCCCTCTCTTCCTTACCCCCCTTTCTCCCCCCTCTTCCTCCCTAACCCTAACCCATCCCACCTTTCCCTCCCTCTCCCCCCTTACCCTCTTTTCCCCCTTTCTCCCCTGGCCCCATTTTCGCGATTGTTTGTGGGGATACTGCTGTGCGCAATTTGGCTGCCGCGTTTCGCCCACAAGTATACAGTCGACTTTCCTGCTTTTCTTCCCCCTGCCTCGACCCCTCCCCTTTTGCTTCTTTAGCCCCTTTTGCCCCTAATCCCTCTTCCATGACTGATTGTGGGACACTGCTGTGCGCAATGTGGCTGCCACGTTTCGCCCACTAATATACAGTTACTTTTCCTACTATTCTTCATCCTGCCCTGATCCTTCTCACCCTGCTCTTGTCCTACCTGACTGTACAGCGCCTTGGGACGTCCTCTCGACGTGAAAGGCGCTATATAAATGTAAGTTTTGTTGTTTGTTTGTCTCGAAGACGTGACACGGCGCTGTATCAAATGCTAGGATCATTATTAGTAGTAGTAAAGACCCTGTTGAAAATGCAATCGAAATCGAAAATCTTTTGTCATCTTTTGTCATTTAAAAATAATAATCCGCGCATTTGTCGCAAGCGCCTTGTCATGTCTTCGAGACATCTCAAAGCGCCTCACAGAATATTACTGTGGAGTCCCGTGGCTCAGTTGTTAAGAGCACTCGCCTTGCAAGTGGGAGACCTGGGTTCGATTCCAGGCAGGTCAGGGCGAAACTTTGGGCAAGTTTTCTTACTCCGCACACACACATCTGATAATAATCCCTCCAAAGAAAAACAGTAATAATTTGGTTCACTCAATCCACGACTGTTTGTGGGGGACGCTGCCGTCTGTCTGATCCACCCTCACGTTCGCTCCCCTCCACTGGCTCCTCTTTCCCCCTCCAAACACCACCCGCCTCGTCCTCCCTCCCCTTACTCCACCACAAATCAAATTCAAGACCCTTCCCCTTGTCCTCCAAATCCCTCCACGGAATCAACACACCCGGCCTCTGTGACGTCCTACAACCCTAACACCCCCCCCCGCCCCCCACACCTCCGCATCGCCACCAAGCTCAGGATCGGGTTGGTCGATTGAACCCAACCCAGAGAACATTCCGGAGTGGGATTGAGTGTCTGTTAAAAGGTCAAGGCATCTCAAAAGGAAGAAACAACAGGGGCCGGGGTGGTGGTGGGGGGTGGGGGGACAACGACGACACAGTTGACTGAACGACCGACCGGGGGAAATGAATGACGTCACTTGACTCTCTCGCAAGCGTTGACCTCTGGTGTTATCTGTGCAGGACAGGATTATCTGTAAATACGCCGGGAACAGATCCAGCTCTTGCCCTAACAGACCTGTTCAGAATAACAGAGCGCAGAAAGTGGAACTAATTTGGACCTCCCTCTTTCTTTCTCTTTCTCTCTCTCTCTCTCTCTCTCGTTGACGGAGGCATGGGCTGCAAACATTACCCAATAATCCTCCTTGAACTTTACAGAGCGCATTTCCATTCGGCAGAATTGTGAGCTCACAGGAATGGCATGTGAGACAGGCGGGCATCTCGCACGGCAGGCCAGTGGGTGGGCAGACGGGCGGGCGTTGGATTCTGAGCTCAGGCCTGAATGAAGGGGAAGTGGATTCAATGGGTGTGACTGAAAGGCTCCTTTTTGTGTAAGGATCTGGAGAGGCAGCAAGGTGGTGGCGAAAGGGCTCCCTCTCACAGCTAGTTTCAACACCGGTCATGCAGCGAGACACTCTAAACTGAGTTCACCACTGGACTCAGAAGAACCCCCCCACCACACACACACACACACACATACACACAAATAATTTTCAGTCAATTTACTAGCTGCTCCCCACAATCTCTACGCTTCCATATCGCAACAAGTCAGACAAGACAACAACAACAACAAAGTTACATTTATAGAGCGTCTTTCCACGTCTTTCTGGAGGACGTCTCAAGGCGTTGGACAGACAACGTGTGGTCTACGCACTCAGCAACTCCAATCCCCCACAGGCTAGTCCGTGAACCCGCCACCTTCTCACTCGCGGGGGAGTGGGACTGACCGGACTGACCCCACAACTGACACCTGGAAACACAAGCTCACAAAATATAATCATGATAATAATCCTTGCATTTGATATAGCACTTTTCACGTCTTCTGACCTTAAAACAGGGCACTGAACCAGCTTCGTGTGAAGCTCCGCTTACATCGTCCTATTACAGTAAGGACATCTTGGCGTCGGTAAAGAGTTAGACCAATGCCTAATGTTAGGCACTCGAGTCACGAGGGCTACAGAGGCTGAGAATGTGGAGCCGGAGCAGGGCAGAGTTTTGCTGGAGTGCTTCAATCGGTTTCGCCCATTAAATACAGTCAATCCACTTTGCAGTATAATCTTCTCCAGCTCTTTTGAGACATCTGAACATCTTGATGAGGCTGGATATCAAATGCAACGGTTAATATTTACGGTGTTAATAATCCTCCCGCTTGCTTGATCCAAAGGGGATTAACATCCAACAGTATTAGGGTTCGTTTTAACACCGTCAACAAACCCAAGAACAGAAGGGTGGGTGGTGGGGACAGAGAGAGAGACGCAGTCAAGCTCCAAAAAGGGAAGGTGAACAGAGTTTAGACTGGATGTCTTTGTGCACAGAAGCCGTGGAATAATGATAATAATAATCCTCGCGTTTGACACAGCGCCTTGACAAGTCTTTGGGGCGTCTCAAAGCGCTTTGCGCGATATACTGCAAAGCGAATTGACTATATTTTTTTGTGGGCAAAACACGGAGTAGAGACAACACTGGGATAGGATTATGTCGGAATTCAAGAGGATATGTAGCTACTGTATTTGGCAAGGAATTCAATTAAAGGGGGCCTGAGAGATAAGAGTGGAGTAGGATTATTATTTATATACTGTGTGTATATATATATGTATTTTTAAATCCAATTATTTTCTTTTCACTTTGGGATCAGGCAGACGGAATTGAGACAGTCATTCTCAGCCCCTGCCCAAACCCTCGTCCTTTCCTTTGCTCGTAATATTAGTATCAATAGCTTTAATTGCAGCAAGGTGAGTTGAGAAGGTCAGCGTATGGGAGGTGTGGGGAGAGAGAGGGAGAGGGAGAGAGGGGAGTGTGGAGGACATTAATTTGATGCTCCATTCTCATTGCCGCAGGGTAAACACTACCTTGTATAACAGTGATTTTATCCAGCTTAAAGCAGTGCAGTCCACGTACTCATATTGGCTCAAGTCCCTGGTATTTGGCAGCAGGAAATAGGTTTATTTCTTTGTTCAGTACACTACGCATAACTGCCTGTCACCACTTCATCCTTCACAGTTCCCCTCTCTCTCTCTCTCTCGCTCTCGCCACTGCCAGAGACTTCAAGCCCGGCCAACCTGGGCCAAGGGGAGAAAAGGGAACCGAGGCAGGTTCAAGTGGCTCAGAACAAGCGTTTACCTAACTGCGCTTTGCGAGGAATTACTTTTTAAAGTGCGCATATACACACACAGACGCACACTACACACACATACCCTCACAAACATACCCACACTCACATATATCTCAACGCCATGAAGGGCCTTGCAATTGAGATGAATGATTAATCCAGGGTCGTCGTGGAGCAATTCCCTTCTCTCATTGCGTATGTATGTGTGTGTGTGTGTGTGTGTGTATGTGTGTATGTTCTGTGTGTTTGTCTGTATGTGTGTGTGTGTGTGTGTGTCTGTGTATCTCCCACTCCCTCATGCTCTGGTCTGGACCCCTTGACTGTTCACCGCGTTGGGACGTCCACCCGACGTGAAAGGTGCTCTACAAATGTCATTGTGTTGTTTTTATTATTGGTGTGTATGTGGGAGGGTGTTTGGGTGGGATGTGCTCACATACCCTACACTTAAAAGTTTCCCCACCCCCCCCACCACCAAACTTTAACCTCTGATCGCCAAAAAACAAATCCAACCCATCATGACTCTCTCTTTCCACCAACACCCCCTCACCCTCACCACTGTGACCTCAAATCCTCACTTGGTACTTGAAAAAGCCACTTTGCTGCTCGTTCTCACCATCCCCCCCCCCCCCACTTCCCCCACACGGAGGCGAAGCGCGCTCGACCGAGCCAAGTTCAAGCCGACAGCTGGAAATGTAGTCGACTTTAATGTGGTCTTAGATGAGCCAACAGAAGCCCGGGTTGGAAGATTTTTCATCAGTTTTTCTCCAACTAATCTGTACAGAGCGGCCAAAGTAAGTAAGTGAAGGGAATAAAGGATTGTAGCTGAGGGAACCAGAGCCCCTGACATTCCATCCACACTTATCCCCGTTAGACCGTTTTGTCTTAAAAATTGCAAAGGTGGGGGTTGGGGGTTGGAAGAATACATGGAAAATTCCTCGATTCAACCTGAATTTGAAAGCAGAGCTCCCCGCTCACTGCTGAGTGATATTAGGGGAAAATGGCCCTTGCTACAACAACAACAAAAACAAATTACATTTATAGAGCGCCTTTCACGTTGGGAGGACGTCCCAAGGCGCTGCACAGGAGGCGTGTGATCCGAGCTGGGAGGGGAGTGTTTGGGAAGGGGTGAAACACGAAGGGGAGGTAAAAGAGTTTGGGGTGGAACAAAAGGCACGGTCGAAGAGGAAAGTCTTCAAACCGGCCTTGAAAGAGGAAAGGGAAGAGACGAAACGAAGGGATTGAGGGATGGCATTCCATAGGGTGCTGGCTTCAAACTAGGTGGGATTTCGGAGTACGAGACGCAGGCGTGAAGGCAGTTGCGAGAGGCAGCCACGAACCTCACTCGCTCCATCTCCCCCCCACCACCCCACTCGGCGAATTATAATAAATCTTGCATTTGATATAGCTCCTCGGCACTTATCCAAACAAGGCATCTCAAAGCGCTTCACTGGATATAGTGCAAAGTGGATTGGATTGACTGTATTTTGTGGGTGAAACATGGCTGCCAATAGCACACAGCAACGGCCCATAAACAGGAGTGGGCAACCGATTTTATTTTATTTGGGGGGACGGGACCTTGGTTTAACATCTCACCTTCAAGTATATTCTGTCAAGCGCTTTGAGACACAGTCTAGAACAGTGGTTCTCCACCCTTTTCAGTAATGTAGCCCTTGTTAATTTCCAACATTATCGTGTACCCCCCACCCAACCACATACTCACACACCACCCCCCTCATTCCACTTGCATTTTACGACCAAGCTTTCCTTGTGTAATAAAATAACTAGCGACATACAAAACCAGGGGAATAACAATTAAATATACAATTTGGAAGGCTATAAAACTCTAAATAAGAGAGCTAAATAAATCAATGCCACCTGTACCCCTTGGAAGTAATTTTGTACATGTACTCCTGGTTGAGAATGGCTGATCTAGAAGATGTGAAAAGCGCTATATCAAATGCAAGGATTATTATTATTTTTAATATTATTATATAATTCCTCTGCGAAAGCTATTGGAAGACGAGCATCGAATGCCCGTGTCTCTCCGGTAGGATCTGACCTCACTCAGCTCGGAATGTGGGAATCTCACCACAAGCCTCGGGACAGACAGCGGGAACAGGGCTGGGCTGGAGGAAGGCCGGGTGGGAGGCCGGGCCTGCTGACGGTGAGATCAGGTTCTATCAATATAAACCCAATGGGCTGGGGCCAAACCGCAAGACTCAACGCGTAACAAAGACATCGCAGGGCAGTCAGTGAGAGAGAGGTAGAGAGAGAAAGTGTGTGTGAGAGAGAGAGAAAGAATAGGAGGGAGGAGATACAAACTACAATTGGCCCTGGGTGAGGGTAGAGAAAAATATTAAAATGTCCCAAAGTCTCTGGTTGCGACACCGACGAGGCTGCGTACTAATTGCTTCTGCTTCTCCCTCTCCATCCCCCCTCCCCCACCGACCCACACACAGATAAACAGCTATAACTATCCTCCAACATTACAGAAGGGGAACAGAGACAGTGATCACCACACACACACACCACACACCATACACAGAGGTACAGCCTGTGTCAATCCAAAGGTGGATGGTGGTGGGGGGGACACGGGTAGGGGGGGCGGGACAAAGGGAAGTGAATGTCTAGCAATAGTGCTACAATCTAGTCTTGGTTATTCCCTCCACCCCCACATACACACACAGACAACAGGTTTCGGCAAGTAAGTCCATGACTCAGCTATCTGGAATGCGTATCTAGCCGGCTACATGTGTTAAGACTGAAAGCCTGACTGCCCAGATAACACCAGGCTTTTTGGTATTTACAGCATTTGTCGCAGTTCATCTCACAGATGGGTGAGAGAGTTAAGGCAGATATGAAAGGCACCAAGAGACAGCAGCCTCTAGACAGGGCTCGGGCAGGAGGTGCTGGCTGAATGGAAATGGCACGGACAACAACAACAACAACAACAACACTACCCGTGTACAGCGCCTTTCAAGTCGGGAGGACGTCCCAATGCGCTGGGCAAGTCAGCGTTTCAGAACCAAACTAGTGTCAGGTTTGGGGAAGGGGGAGGTGGGGGGCCTGACTGATGGCATGGTCGAAGAGGATCTTGAGACGGGACTTGATGGAGGGGAGGGTGAGGCAGAGGGACTGGGTGAAAAACAACCGAATATTGCATTTATATTAGCACCCGACTGGCTGGGGGGTAGCGCTTGACACCCAGACGCCAAGCACCGGTCCCAGTGTGTTGGGAGCACGCAGACCTGTAGCTCAGTGGTTAGAGCGTGAGAGACCTGGGTTCAATTCCAGGCAAGTCAGGGCGAAACTTTGGGCAAATTTCCTCACTACACACACACACACCTGATAATAATCCCTCCAAAAAAACAATAAATTGGTCATTTCAATCCACGGCTGTTTGTGGAGACCTTGCTGTGCGCAATTGGCTGCCGCATTTCGCCCACAAATATGCAGTCAATTAAATTTACAGTGTATTCTGTGAAGCGCTTTGAGACACAGTCTGGTAGACGTGAAAAGCGCTATATCAAATGCAAGAATTATTATTATTTTTATTATCATCACGATCTTGTCTGTGGGATGTTATACAACTTCGATGTAAAGAAGCCCTTGAAACCTTTCGGGGGTTAGGGTGTCAGTGAATAGTGCCGTGGGATCTTTAACATCAACCTGAGTAGGCTGACTGGGCCTCATCTTAACATCGGATCAACAAGATTGCATGCTGTATGAAAGAAAATTGTCCCAGCCAAAAGCCTCCAGTTCAATGGTCATTCGCATGACATTGTTGTGTACATTTCCACATCACAGCAATTTCCATTGGAGAGCGTTGAGATCGTGTACTACCACAACAACAAACTTTCTAGAGCGCCTTTCATGTCGGTAGGACGTCCCAAGGCGCCGAATAGTTAGGTCGGGACCTGAGAAGCGAGGGTGGTGGTGGTGGTGGGGGGAGGGTTGAAGTAGGGGTGGGGGGAAGGAAAGTAGGAAAGAAGGGAGAGTTAAGAGTTAGGAGGGCAGCAGAAGGCACGGTCGAAGAGGAAGGTCTTAAAATCAGCCTTGAAGGAGGAATGGGAGGAAGTGGGGCGAAGGGAGTTGCGGATTGGAGTTCCAGAGTGTGGGGGCAGAGAGGGCTGTAGGCAAGATAGCAGATAAAATTCTTGCATTTGATACACCCTCCTATCACCTTGCTAAGACTTATCAAAGCACGTCACAGGATATATTGTAAAGTGCATTTTGCAGGCAGATAAAGAGAGTCCGAGGAAGGTTAAATTCACAAAACAGCTTTGCTGGAACTAAACGCTATTAATATTAAACAGCCAAATTAACTGGGAATAAACTGGTGAATTTAACTAACGAGCTGCGATTATTTCTTATAATGGCACTGTCTGAATACACAGAATTAAAAAAGCCGATATTTACTTTACTTCATTAAGTCTATTGTCTCGTTTCAACTGAAACCCTTATCTGACGACTTCAATGGCAGCCTGATTATTTACGGCTTCAATCATAGCAAAGCTAATGAAATAAATTAAGATCCGAATCCACCACAAAAATAAGCTTTAACCAGCATCGCAAGCTACGAGCTACGGCGGGTTCAGGTTTGTCATTTCGTAAGACTGTTCAATTTAAATTTTGTTTACCGGTAGCTGGAAAAAAGATTACGGTTGTAACTGGGATTTGAATATCCATGCGCTCGCATCAAATCAAGCAAGTGAATTATTTTATACACAGCAAAGACACAGCACTCCAGTACTCTCTAAATTTTGCATCTTATTTTACAAGCGAGTTTATCACTTACTCTTTCCCTCTCCTCCCTCATTCCTCCTCTCAAAGTCCTAATCTCTAAACCTGACATTGCAACGTCCGATGTAAACTGCTAAATGTTTGATGTGGAGGAGGTCGTCCACAAATAGTCAATTTTCCTACTCTTCTTTATCGTACCCCAACCCCCACCCCCCTGCTCTTGTCCCTACCTAACTGTACAGTGCCTTGAGACGTCCTCTGGACGTGAAAGGCGCTATATAAATGTAAGCTTTGATTGATTGATTGCAAAATGACGTTACTGGAACTTCGCGTGAAATGGGATCAACTGACAATTGCATCTCTGCCCCGGGATTGCAGTTATAAAACAGTCAAGGATTTGGGGCCAGAAGCAATAAGTGGCGCTTAATTCCAACCTCTGGCTCAGGGATTCAGACTCGAGAGGTTTCATTTACAGAGTCTCCTAACAGATTGGCTGACACGAGGCTACATGTTCGCCGCTGCTGGGAGGATTCCGTCTAGCGCACATTTCGGTTCATTAATGTAGAATTAGTACCTTCAGAGAATTAATTAACGGGGGAAAAGACTAATCCGCACTCGGAGCTTAGATACCTGTAAATCATTTCAAGCCACAGTAAACGCTTGCCAACATCTTGTTCAAAAAGCATCATATAGATTTTATATAAATATCTATATAAAACAGCAATATATAATCAGCTCTTGGTTTTATACTTTGATGTGACATATAAGGCCCTATATCAAATGAAAGGATTAAGATTGTAGATTCCCAAACTATGTGTAATACATCCAGTCCACGGTCAAATTGGGTGGGGGGCTCGATACACGATTATTTTGCTAGTAAAATGCAGATAATATATATAATAATCCTTACATTTCTATAGCGCTTTCCACGTCTTATCGACGTCTCAAGGTGCTGAGCTGCAGGGAACCACAGAAGCTGGGAACCCTTGGGATACTGAGGAGTGAATTGATTGAAGTTTGCTTGCTCCTGGTGGTCAGAGATAAGATGGACACCAATCACTTAATACTTTGATCGATGTAGTCAAAAGGTTCACAACAAAGAGATCATGGCTTCAAACTGAGAATGATCGTGTGTGTGTGTGTGTGGGGGGGGGAGCGGGGGGGGGGGGAGGGAACTCAATAGTTACTTAGATTTGATCTAATTTATGGGCCAGTTGGTATCAACAACAAATAGTTATATATGTACACACATAACACAGAGCTTTTAATGTTGTGCAGGCCCGTAGTGAAGTGGTTAATGCATTTGCCCCGTGAGGCAGAACCGTAGGCAACTTTTGCTTACTCCACACACCTCAGCAAGTTGGCGGATTGGCCGCTTGCTTTCTGGGAGTAATAATTCCTTCCCCACTCACCGCCTACCCCCACCAAAAAAGGGCACACAAAGGCAGTCTCAAACTTGTCGCCCACATTTTAATCCTCTCCACTTTTCTCCGTCGTGAGGTCATGGGAGTATGGTCGGATTTGGGCCGAGTACTAAACGTTTGGCAGCATTTACGCAGTTTCTTAAAGGTGGTCTTGAAACCGTTAAAGTGTAAATGTCTGCCCTCAAAACACTCATCACTGTTTTCCCCCGGTTACAGCTACGTACAGGTTTGGACGTTAAAGTAGAAACTCAACCTTTTCGTCTCCGCAAATTAGCAGAAACGAGCTGAAAGACAAATGACCAATTTATCCTTGGAATTGCTCAGCTCCTTAATGCGGGGGCAATATTGGTGGTAGATTACTGTGATACATAATTAGGATTATTGCATGCATGCTTGTTCCTTTGCTCAGCTTGTGATTTGATATTCATGGATCGTTCGCGAGGAAGCAGCAATTTGTTAGATGTGTAATGACTGGAATAGCGAGGGGCTCATCTGGCCATTATTCAGGATCAACGGGCTTCGAAATTGAAATGAGCCATTAAAAGCTGATTTAACTGCCGTCTATTAAATATACATTCTAAAGTAGTGATATCTAACCCATCACGTTGCACATTGTGCGTTGGACTGAACCTTTCAGTCTACATTAATGACAGCTAGTGAGTCTTCAGTAAGCCCGTTAGCACATTCGGGTGGTTAAGTGGATCTCAGTGGTACATGGTGTGCATATATGGTGAGGTGGTGGTGGGGGGGGGGGGTTGGGGAGAGAGAATATTGAGATTAAAGTTAACCAAATGCTTATTCATATATACATATATACTTATACTTGCTGTGAGCAAGAGCACTACCAGCTCTTCTGGTTTTGAACCTTGCTCCCATTGAGAGAAGGACTCTGCTCTCTTGCTGGGGAACCAGCTCAGTCCGCTAGTCTTTTGATTCAACGTCCGTGTGTGGAGGGTGGAGGGCAGGGAGGGAAAGTGCAGTCGCATGCTTGTCTCAGCCTGACTCAAGTCAGAAGTTTGGGGGTTTACCAAGCACCACGTCAGGGCTTGAACGCACAAACACATTGTCACAGAAGATCCCAAGGCACTATTTGAAAAGTTTAGGGATTTTCTCCTGGTGCCTTGGCCAACAACAATAAAATGTGGTCATTTAATTCACTGGCTTTTTTTTGAGATATTGACAGTGGTCAGATTGGTTGCCATGTTCACCCACGGGAGCAGCGTCGAGGAAACAGCGCAAGAAGCCCACGGCCCAGCGCACTGTACAGGTTGGAAGCGGAGGGCAGTGTTTCTAGTGGCCGCAATCAATGACCGCTGATCTGAATAGTGAGGTGCTCAGATTACTATCTTTCATCATCAATGATGAAAGAATCTGTGAAAACGTGCCAATTGTGAGGTGAGATTTCTATTGTATATCCCCTGTGAAGTGCTCTCCTGGCAAGATAGGTACAATAACCAAATGCATAGTTCATTAAAAGCAAGTAGCCATTGCTTGCTGTACAGATTTGAGGTGGGACAGCATTCAGCAGCTTTGATTTGATTTTTTTAAATTTAAAGCTAGACTGTGAGTGACCTGCGAATTCAGAGTGAAATATTGGACATTTGGTCCAAAGATTCTATTGCTGTCTGTTTCCACCCTGCTCGGGTCCTAGACCTTGATCGTCCAGCGCCTTGGGCTGTCCTCCCAGTGTGAAAGGCGCTATACAAATGTAATTCTGTTATTGTAGCCTACCAAAGCCATCGGTTCACTTTGATGAGCGCAAAATTCTCCAAAACACACACAGTGATTTAAATTGGCATTCAACACAGCATGTAATCTTCCTCATCAAGACAGAATAGCTTATCGACTCAAAAAAGGCCAATTTGGCAGTGTCTAGCTCATACCCAGTAAAATTATCGAATGCCAATCTATATCATCAAAGACACAATTTCTTAACACTGGCAGAAATCTCAGGGGTGACAGGTCTCGTGATAATTAGACCCTGCCATCACCAGGAGAGACACTCAACTCCCAAACGAACCAGTTATAATTGGTCCAGCATCATTCCATCATATACCTTACAACAGTTTCAATAAGATAAATGCTTTGGGGGGAAAGAAAACTATGTACAGTGTTAGTATAAACAGAACCAATCAGGCACCACTTGAAATGGAGACAGCAAAATAGTTTGGCAAATAAAATTAAGATAACCTTTCAATGTTTAACTGAAGGTTGCTATTGCCAAAAACAAATGTACATAATTCATTATAAAAAGGTACATGGGAGGCAAATTGTTTTGATTCTTCACACCAGGGTTAGAAACATTTCAGTATAATGCCGAATCACTTACTGAAATTACCCCATGCGATTGGCTACAGATCTTAAAAGGTCGAATGCTGCTGAAAGGATCCGCTTATAAACTTACATAAAGCATGGATTGCCTCTCGCCACCCCAAATCAATCTTATTCTGTCTCCACCAGCTTGCGAGCATTTGCTGACAAATTGCCATTTGTTGCTGCAAAACCAATGTTAACAACTAGTTCCAATCACGGGGATCTTGGAAATTCTATTCAATTTTGCTCAATAAGCAGATGTCCATTGCACTCACAATTCAGATTGGATTCACAAGCTCTAACTCAGCAAAATTCCAATACCTGTTTATGGAACCGAAATACTTGTCATCTTCAAATTTGTTACCAACTGGTGACAACTTATTGTACTTCATGCCTGTGTGGGATGTCAGTTTACAAACTGACTACCATTTGCTTACCATTATATAAGACATCAAGTACATGTCAAGTAAAATCTTGGAATAGCTTTGAGAAGTCTTGTCGTGCTAAGGTGCCATAATTAAATTAAAAATATATCCCAAAATGCGGGGCATTACAACATTTTCTTGAAAAACAAACCGACCTTGGATCAGTAACTAGTGCTTGAGTTGCCAGTTATCGACGTGATGAGAATCATTCAATTTGAAGATTGGTTTACCTGTGAGGCAGGCAGCAATCATGATACTTGAGTGCTATTTGATAACTGCGTTCAGCCCTCAACATGGACCAATGGAATTTTTGCAAAGTTTGTAACTCAAACAAGGCAATCTTTGAACAGCATAAGGTAGTTTGCACAGAATAAGTTTAATGGTGAGTACTTCTGCAATGAATATGTGAAGTTGTCTCATTGTAGCTGCAATGTGCCAAAGGGCGATCAACGTAGCAGCGCATGTGTGAGGAAGCAATTTCCTTCTTTAAATGTACAACTCTAGCTTCCAATTTGTATCTTTGCTTGCTTAATCCTTAATTCCACACCACTTAACATTTTCATCGACTTATTGGCTTACCTCAGCAATCTCCCACCTGATGGGACGTAGTGATAACCGGTAAGAGCAAAAGGACTGCAATCAATGAGGAGGAAAAAAACCCAGGGAAATAAGTGGTTGAAACGGGAGCCTTAAAATCAAGAAATCTTTCACCTGGGAAACTCACACTTTGCAGAAAGATTCACAAGAGCAAGTCATCATGAAGTGCAAGAATGGAACATTTAACTGGTTTTGGAAAGAAATGGATGGCCAGGAGTGAAAGGTTCCAAATTTAGTCATTTATTTAATACAACACTATGCAACTAACTACAGAATATAAAAATTCAGCTGATCTGATCCCGCTTTTAAGACTGTTTTAAAAATTGCAGTCATTAATTTACCTCAAAAAATGATTCGATTGCAACTTTAAAAAAAAACAAAATATACCTCATACGCTTTTGAGATCTCCTTTGATGTTTATTGCACACCATTGTGTAATAGAGCAGTCATTTCCACATCGTCTTGGAATATAGGACACAAGTTACTTGTACAGTCAACTAGTTATTCTACTGCTAGTGATCCCAAAATCTGCATCATAATTATTTTTTTTGGAGCTGGTGACTTGATGTAGACAGACATTCCAGTTTGAACAGTCATTTTATTGCACGTATACAGTATCTCCTTTGGGTAGGAAGTTACATACAAGTGAACTCTGAATTTTAGCTATAAATACTAATTAATATACACATTTTCAAACAACATCACTTTATGCATCAAATTTGCAGGCAGAAACTGACTACACTGTCTGCTATTCCTTCAAATTCTAGACATTTTAATGCACTCTGAAATATTCAGTGTTGAATTTGTCTCTCCACTCCACCATTTTACATATTATACATGCTGAAGTGTGTACAAAATACTGGGGGTTTTGCAAGCTAATTTACAGATTACTCTACATACTCAGTAGTCCCAAGGATTAGTTTATTAGCAAACGGTCCTCAATTGTTCAGCCCAACCCCACCCATAGAAACAAGCTTGGTTACACCGAACTACAGTAGTCAGTGAATTTTATCCCCCTCACCCTTATCATTGCTCGTGTGCCTCTGCAAACAAATACCTTCTAAATTGGTTAAGAGAGGAGAGGTCAGGCCTGACATTAGTACACAGACAAAGTGCTGTAGCTAGTAGGCAATAGACAAGACTGGACAGGAATCTCAAGAGAAATGTTACGTTTTTCCCGACACTGGAAAGGGATGGCACGCCTCATTCTCCCAAGGTCCATAATTACCAAAAAGCTGTTGCTTATCTTAATAGTGCAGTGCAAGTCAGTCAACAAGACAATATAGCACATAATTTGGAGCAGCTTCCAGTGCATTTATTTTGTGCTGTGTGTGTGTGTGTGTGGTGTAAATATATATGTATAAACCGGTCGGTGTATTTTGAGGGCAATTCACGCGCTCTTCAAAAATAGTTGTTAGACCAGTGAACCAGAACGTTCATTTTGTCGGTAAGGGTTAAAACAGACTAATCAGCAGTTAGTAGATTTGTACTATAATGTTTATTAAAATAAATGCAAGGGTTAATAGAAACAGCAACACCATGAAATAAAACGCAAGCATGTAAAAACATTTGTAACAAGAAAACTTATTAAATGGATAATGAGTTAACAAGTCAGAAAAAAGGCAACACTCTCAATGATATTATTTTTTGAATCTGCAATGCTTTCTGGCTATCAAAACTGCAGGGACCTCAAAATTCAGAAACAAATTGTAAATGGCATAGAATATACATACAAAAATGAAGATAGAAAAATACATTATAAACTTGTAACAACGGTGGTAATCATATTAACATATATGTGTAGTCAATATATTAAATATTGTACACAGCATATGTAATTTATTTTGCAACCAACCATTCTGTAACAGCAGTGTGTTAAGAGCGATGTGTGTGTGTATATATATATGCTCTGAATGTAACTGAAGGAACAATAATACTGTCAAGGAATCGATTTCAATGTTTAGAATTTAACAAAGTAACACTGACAAAACATTGAGTTTATGAATAGTGTATATATATATATATAAATATATATATTATATATAAACTCAATGGCTCAACAAAAAAAACCTGAAGGGCAGCAAGTAAAAATATATTTTTTTAAAAAATCATAATTTCAATTTGTTCTGATGCTGTTTTGTTCTTAAGCCAAACACTGCAGCCTTGTAGTTGTTTAGTGATAACAGCTGGTCTATTGCCTTATTAATCAATTCAGCGAAACCCAAGCCGGCCTTCATTTTGCAAGTGGCCGTTACAAAACATTATTCTTTTGTTTGCTCAAAAGGCTTCACTTTTTCTTAATAAAAATGGCACTATGAGAAAAAAAATTAAGGGTATATAAGAAACAAATCAGGAAGACACAGATGGTGGCACAAAATACAAGCTAATTGAAAATCTTTCTCATGTGAAAGGCGCTATACAAATGCCATTTTGTATTGTATGTGTTGCATAGAACCAATGAACTGAATTCTTCAGAAAGGGCAGACAGTGTAAATATTACTAGAAGCTTTACACACAACTGTCCTCATACTATTCTATCATCATGAACACTTTTTTTGTGCCAATTCTCTCTGTCCTTACCCCCATTTAGATAATGGGGGTGGCAGGCATTAGAATGAATTCAGCAAACCATATATGTTGAGCATTACAAAATGACCAGGCGTGTATATATAAGGCACTTTTATCTTTCTTTTATACTTAGCTCATTCCTCACCCACAACCCCACCAAACCCTAGATACTGTTTTGGTCTTTAGTTTCTTAACACAACCATCCAGAATCACTTTCAATCCTTTTTTGTGTTTTTTGAAAAATTTTGTTACTGCAAGTAAGTATAAAAAGCTAAGTTGTCAAAAATATATATTTCTTCACCAGCACCCTGTAAAAGTATCTAGTTTTCCTCTGTGGTTTAAATGCACTATACTTATCTACACTTTTATAACATGTATATAGCAAATAGAATAGGCAGGCATGGCTTTCACATCCTTCTGAAGTATTTACGAACAGGAGAAAATTAAACAGATTTTTTTTTGCATCCAGAACAATGACACATTATGAATACACCTCAGTCAAGGCATGGTCTCTTGGTTCTCTTAAGTGAATCAAGCTCAGTTACTCAATCGTACTAGTATGTTACATAACTGTAGGAAGCCCAGACTAAATAGCACAAAAAATAACTTGGAAAAATATGCCAGGCACCTTTGAACTATTGCGTATATGTAAATTACTAGGTAACAAGAAATGCTTCAATGGTAGAAAAAGTAATATGTGACCTCTTGAGGTACATGTTTGAAAAGATCAACATTTCAGTGCATCTGGATGGCCTAGTACATTGGCAGTAGATCTCTGGACTTTCATTCAGTGACTGTTTCAACTCCCCCAATCTTGAAGGACATCTCAACTTGCCTAAATGTTTGGGAGGCAGGGAGGGTTTAAATGCTGGTCTTAAGTAGGACACTAACTTGAACCCTTTGTTATGGCAGCAAGAGATCTATGGCACTTAGTAAAGTATGTCCATTAGCGGAAATATATCCATGGCAGCCGTGGACAGGAAGCCACCCTATAGACTCCTGTCAGAAGGACAAGGAGGGAAGGCTAAGCTTTAAAACAACCCCCTGTTCACCACTCCCCCGAAATCAAGTTGCATTCCCCAATTTTCATTTTGTAATTTTTCTACGTTTCTCAGTAGAAATTTTGTTCAGTGTAAAGTAATACTCATCCTGATGCAAGCTCAAATAACAGTCAGAAGTGAATTTTACAAATTGTCCCTACAAAAAAAAAAGGTACTGTACTCAAGATCTTTTAAATCTTTTTGTTCCGGACCACAGAGGTCAATATTACTTTGTAATGATGGTGTTGAACTCTTTCCCAACAGACTTGACCCAAGGTTTATCCATAATGTATCATCACAAATGCATTCAAAGTTTTCGTAACCACAATGTAAATTACATTAGATCGCCAACACAAATGTCCTTAGTAACCTCCTGTACAGAACTCAATCCTGTCAGTATTGTTAATGAGATCTTTCTTACCATTAATGGGGGGGTGAAGGGGGAAGAAGAGAGAGAGAATCATTAAGAGACAATCACTGAGGAACAGTGGTGAGGGATGAACTGGACTTATTGCTTTAGTATTATTCAGTGCAGGTTCTGGCACCACACATTCACCCAACCAGAAAAGTGGTGGCGGGTATTTAAAAAAAACGCTGTTAGGTAACAAGACGAACAGACAAGTGCCGCGGCTTGCTGCATTGAGACAGGCAAGCATAGGCGATAACCAGTTAACTGATCAGCAGGCAGGCATGGTCAGGTCATCATTGGGCGAAGATTTCAGAGGTCAAAGTCATGGGTTAGTTGCCTGTGGCAGCTGGTAGTTAGAAACAAGAAAAAAAAGATAGAAAAAAGAGTATTAGTGAAGACTGGATGACATCATGAACTTAAGTCTTAAACATATAAATAATAAAAACGAGCTTTTTTTTATTGACAAAAGATTTACAGAATGTGGTCAATCATGACGTCTAATGTGTCATAATCTGAACATCAATGCACGTCACACTTCTACAAAATGGGACAGATATACACAAGGCTAATGATTAGTGGCAATCACAGAAATTCCAAGACCGGGAAGAATTTCCATACGTACTCATCCGGGACCAGCATAAAGTTAAAAGGTCGGTTCATCAAAAGGCACTAACGGTACGGCTTTCAACAATCAAACCCAAACAGCAGATACTAATGCAAATAGAGGGTTACGTACAAAATAAAACCATCTGTGACATTCCTCCTCATCCGCCCTTACCCCTCACCTTATACCACGTCCCACCTGGCAGCAATACACTCAGTGCTTGCCAAGAACGCTTGTGATTCCCCCCCCCCACTCTCAGAAACCACCAACATCATAATGACGTCCTCCCGACGTGAAAGATGATGTACAAATGTAATTTTGTTGTTGCTGCTGCTGTTTTATACAAATGGAATGACTTGAGACTCAAAATCCCCTTTGGAAATGCTGAGAATTTGAGGAATCTGAATATTCGACAACCATTTGAGAGAAGTCCCTCCCACCCACTACCCACACGGGCCCGCCCACCCATGTTCATTCCGAAAGATATACAAGCCTGACTTTTATGTCTCTCGCTTCAACATCTGCCAGATGCCTTGCTGCGTCGTTAAAAAGTAAACAAGTATCACAGTTTCGGGGGAACACAAGTGTTCAACTCTGGTTAATAACTAGAAGCCTGTAACATTACATACTGAGTATTGTTGAGATGGTGATCCTTTGGCCTCGTAAAATTTGAAAGGAGGTTGTGGTCCTGCCAGATTTTTGTAGGGCCCAGGACCCAGGACAACTGGATTCATCCAGCCCTGAAGCTCTAAAAAAACAACAAGTTTTGGGTGGGGAGGGGAAACAAACAGTAAGAGAGTTCAAAATACTTTCCCATTAGTTGACTGCTATTAAACATTAGCATTTAACTTCAGGAAAATGCAAGGGCAAGGTTACATTTTTACTTTTGATCGAAGTTGTTAGAAAAACATTTGGCCTCCAAGAATCTTTATTGCTATTATATAGTAGTGTAGCGTTACTATATCAACACAACGTTCAAATCTAGTGCTAACTGGCTACTTCATAGATTAATTGGCAGAAGGCCAAGTACTAAATCAAACAGGAAACACAAGCGAAAAGGCTATATAAAAATGTCAGCAACTCCAGTCATTTCACTGTACATGACAAAATGCTCAGGTATATAACCAAATCTTAAATAACACTGCCCTGCATTCAAATACAGAGTGCAATGCTGATAAGGTTCATCCCATTTTGTACTGTTTAAAAAACACATTCTCAAAGACTAGACAGATAAATCTGATAAATCACTCTTTAATTGCCCCAAGCGTTATACTGCAGACACATACAGCTACAAAGGTGTATCAGATACATAAACCTCAAATTTTGAATACAGACTTTACACAATTTACAATAAACCCCATTTCAATTTCTGCTCAAAATCAGGGATTTTTTTCACCAATGTTTTGTAGCGAATAATTCTTGGTCCTTCCAAGAAATTGGGAGATTTCTTGGAAATCTTGGAAAGAGGCTCTCCCTCTCCGACTTGGACTCAACTGTTTAAATATTGTGAACGCGAGCTTCATAATAAGTCCATAATTTTGCAGTTAAAATGCCAGTGGCTTAATTTACCTAGGGCAAATTGAGAGCACAGGATATCTGGACCACTGTTACGTTAAGACTTAACTTGGATCGAAAAACATTCCAGGGTCAAAGGTAGTGCAATTTATGAAGTATTAAGCACCTGAGGTTACACACAGTCAAATAGGTTTCTGAATTTATAACCAGTTGAATTAAGATTCAGTCAGTGCTGTATCAAGCAGATTTCCAGGTGAAGATTGCAAATCATTCTTCAACCGACCCAATTTACAACAAGTTTAATCAGCATTTATTTAAAATGAGGTGGATGCTTTGCTGAATTTGTGTTTACAACAGCACAGTGCCCTGGGTCTGGTTGTAAACTGATCTGCAATATTCCCATCAAGGAATGGTCCCATTAAAAGATTTGTTTCCCCCTTTTAAAAAAAGGCAAGAATTTCAGGAGGGGGAATAAAATCTGTTTTGTTCCAATATTAAGTTGAGATGAATACCTGTAAGGGTTTTAGCAGCTCGATAAAACTGAACACATGGATCATAATCCAGCAAGTGTATGCAGATAAACCTGCCCGGGTGGTGCATGTAGCCAACTGTACACGATAGTGTTGCATGGTGACAAATGGAAGTGTTCAATTCAGAGAATTCCAATTAATACAAGGTTAGCCGATTTCCATTTGCCTGTCCTCACTTTTATGTATACTGATCAGGTTACCCGTAGCATATTTAGGAAATTGCAAAAGCGTTTATTTAGTGATTTGTGCAATAGTGTTCTTTGCTGGTTACGAGTTTTGTAGGTAGCAATAGTTGTTATAGTGCATCATTTCATGCATTACACAGAGCACAACCTGCACTTACAAAGCCACAGTTTTCATATCAAACAAAGTAAATGCCATTTTGGCTATAAAACTAAACTAACCTCTGTCTGCGGTCACAATCCTTTGGTAAGGATGGACACGCGAATCATGCCTCCGAACTTTAGTTGCCATCGCACCTAGTTAAATTGCAAGCCCAAAGAGGATTAGAATTTCACTTAAAAAGAAAATTAGAAACTCAAAATGGGTGAAGTACACAACTTTAACACCATATAAGCACAATGACTGATAAGTTATGCAAAAGACAATTTAAATTTAGGCCGACTCCAAATAATTGCTTTACTAACTGCTTAGCTCACAGTATTACGTGCTGGGGCTCATTTAAAAGAGCAGAAGCCGCATTAACCGAGCAAAAGTTATGCCTTTTTCAACCCACGTTGAATATTTGAGCAGTATGATAAACGGTGCTTTTACCACTATACAAACTCCATGGTTATTTAATTTTAAAAAAAGGTATTTATGCTAAAGGAGCTATATTGTCTAAAAGCAACATTTCCCATGTTACAGGTTTAGTATTCCAAGATGCAAGATCTGATTAAGAGATGATTCAATCAGCAAGTGTGCATTCTCTTAATTTAAATAACTACTCCCCAATGTACTGGGGGAAATGTCAATTTTCCTGTTCTTCACTGACATGAAAAATTCTAATTATCCCCCTTTTGAACCCCCTCCAGCAAATTAAAATCTACACCATCCAGGTTAAAAATTAAAATGAGAAAATTTAGAGCAATTTTGGAGGGGGGCTAATACCAGGCTCAGGAGAGGGAGGCAATCTGATGCTGTTAATATTCAACGGTGGTTTGCCCGACTGCAACACCACTGCATTTCTGGGAAAGCACTATTCTGGTACAAATGATTTATGTGTAACTGATAAACATAGTTCGCACTTGACAAAGGGATTCTGCAAATTCTTTCCATGCGCAGGGTGAGTACAGGACTCGGCTCTGCTAACTGAGCCCTGGATCTTTTGTGAAGCCTAGTTATTGCAGCTCTAGTCCCAACCCAAATTCCGTGAGATTAGGGAGGCCCAGCACCACAAGTATAGTTATACACTTATTTTACTTTGTGCTGCACAATGTTAATTAAGTTAGCACCAGTAAATGTTCAAGGAGAAGAACTGTGGGCATATTTTACATCATTTAGTGCAGGAGAAAGATCTGGAACCACAGTAAAACCCATCAGCATCCACTGATAAGCAGTTAGTAAAAACAAAGAGTACAAAAAACAATGAGCCTTGCACCAAGCAAAGATTGAAACACTGCAGATTTGGATCATGAGTGCCAGTTTGGCAAGTGTCAGTGTGTTACAAGGGTTGATCAGTGGTTAGTGTGCACTTGTGATAAAGATCAGATTTTGGATACCACTTGCTCTGTTATCCGAGATAAAGAAAGTTACTGAGTGAGCAGCATTTGCCACTTGATTGTACCAATAGAAAAGGGGTCAGGATCAGCATTCCCAGTTTTATATTGGTTTTCTCAAGACTAAGAAACAATAAACTTAATGGGGGTGAAGAGAAAAGGATCTTTATCCAATTAACAGGAATGAAGATAATACTAACTTAAGTACTGATCCAGACAGACGACCCTGCAAGCATTAGACCAAGCATTTGTACTCTAATAACAACAAATTTCTCTTGAACTACCAGGTTAGGGGTTAATCTGATTCACCAAAGTCTTTGTATAAACAAATGCTTTTACTAAGGCAGACTCACTACATCAACAAAGCTACGATTGCAAGAGTAAAACCTGAATCAAGATTGGACAGTTTAGAATTTTTTTTCCCCATTTGTGTTTACAGGAAAGCCCCCACCTTCCAATAAGGTCCAGATCCAAGAGGAGCTAATGAAGCTCAGAGCTTCCCCTGAACACAATGCAATGCATCTGAACTTCAAGATTAAAAGCAAATTAACAAGTCACCAGGACAAATTCATTCTCCAAATCAGTTAACCTTTCATCCTCAGCATGACTGAATACGGATAGCTTTGTATTGGAAATAGGGCAGAAACGGCATGCTTAAATTCAATTAGGATCCCCAAAGGCAAAAAAAAGAGTAGCAGCTTTCATCATGTCTGTTTGTATTGGGAGTTCAGATGCTAAGAGCTGATGGGATCTAAGTGGATCTAATTCAGTACACCACCCATTCTTGTAATTTTGCCATTTTCATGTCAAAATTCTAATGCAGCCCTGGGGTCAAATTAGAAATCAAAAGCCCTCATTAGAAATGCCTTATGAGAAGCAATTTTTGAATTAGAATACAAAGGTAACTCCAAAGGCACTGTATAGAAATGTAATGAGATTCTGTTGCACCGATGGAAATCTCGCTTCCGTTGTGGGAAGGCTGATAAACCCCTTTATTCTGGTACTTTTTTAAAAAAAGGAATCATCACCGTACACATCTTGCTGCTCCAAATAGTGGTTTGATGCGATATGTTATGTGGTATTCATCCAATCAGGTCTTCAGTGTGTTCATTTTTCAACATCTCTATTAAGGAACACTCACCACAATAGAAAGTGCTTTGGGTACTTTGATCACTATGTCCTTTAAGTCTTAGATATGTGGTGTGGTAAAGCCTGCCAAATACTGAACACCCTGAACCCAACATAACCAACGTTACACTGCTCGTGTTTCAATGTGCTTGGTCAAGCTCTTCACTTCTTCTGAAGTTATTTTTTTCCTGAGGATTCAGAAATATGTCCCATGCATTCTTAGCCTTTTGTTGGAAAAGCCATACCTAAGAATAAACCATCAAGATAAGATAGTTAGCCAGTGGTTCCCATCATTAGATGGACAATCCAGCAGATAAAGACATTACATTGTATTCATTCTTTGATTCTCAGAACTGCAAAAAAAAATCCTCTATTGCAATAGTCAAACAAATATCCTACCACCCACCCAACCATGCTTACCACACACAGGAAGGCGATCCTCACTCATTCTTATCATATGCTTGCCTTTAGTGCTGATCCCAAGGACACAGCAAAGATCAGAACATTAAAAGTCGTGTTTAAAAAGGCAATGTTATTTAGTGGAACCAAGTACATTTCCTTAAAGAAACAGGTAGCTGGCCATAACCCTAATTGTACAAGATAAATCTGATTTAGGTTACAATCATAGCTCCTTATCATTCCAAGAGTTTAAACTCAACAAATTATATAATGTTTAGTTCAAGATGGCCGTCTCTCAAATCTCGACCAACGGAGGGAGGTCAGCACCTTTAAAATCGAATCCAAATTGTTCCCAAAACAATATATAATATATAAACTTGAAAGTTTTTCACCTGCGTTAAATAATTCTATTTTGAAGCTTCCAATCGGTAAAACTGCTATATTTTTTATTTAAAAACTCAAGTCAGCAGGAATTGTGCTGATTCAGATTGCTCTTGCAAAACAAAATTGATAAATTTTTATGGACACAAGAGAACAAATTAGATTTTTAAGCTGGTGACTCATTTGGGTACAAATATCATTTGCACCAGTCACCCAAATATTGCATTCCTGGCCTTCTGAATTGAAATTTGGAACTGAGCAAATTAATTCTCCACTCCACTGACTAGTTAGTTTTAAAGAAACCAGCAACCATCCTCTTTTTATACAAATAAATGGTCACCAGGTGCAGTATAGATTACAGATCTCCCCCTTATCCAGTGATCCCTGGTATTTGTTTCACGCTGGATATTTTTGATGGATTTTTCCTATAAATAAGGAATGAATACTCCAGTGAAATCCTTTGGTCTCAAATGAACTATTGGCATTAAATTATTTCTCCTTTAACAAAATTGATGGTAGATTATTGTTCAACACTAATTTAATTCTTAGAACACATTTTGCAGTAATTATACTTTTGTTTAGTTAACCTTATGGCAATGTATGTGCTACATGAGACTTTAAATAGCAAAACAGCTTGTCTAGCACGCAAAAGGATACATTGCCTTTTTAATTTTAATGAAGGACCACTAAATTTGAAAAATTAGAACCAGTGCAGCTGCCAGCTGTTATCAGTAAACCTGCAAGTAATCATCTGTGTTTGCTCAAAGTAATAAAATTCAATTTTATAATGCACAAGTATTTAAGAAAGTTACTGCATTTTAAACAACCGGCATTGATAAAAAATTATATACCTTCTTTAAAAAAATGTGAGCTGGCATTTCACATTACCTTAATATTCCTCAGTTCACTGCTCCCTCCACCTTACTTCACTCAATCCTTCCCCAAGTGCCTAGTATAGGAAACCCTACCAGTCCACAGTGCAGCATGCCAGAGTACAAGACATCATATGGTTATTTTGTCAGTTCTTCAGATTCTATTAAAGGGCAATGAATAATATCTAGACTGCAACTGGGATTCGGCATACTAAACAGTAACCCAAGGAAGCAATGCAGTGCCAATGGATGTAGAGAATTGCATTTTATGAACAGTCCCATTTGTTTTACTGACTGATCAATAGCATTTACTTCCAATTTTATAAGTGATCAATAGAGGAAATAAACTGGTCACAAGTCTTCTGTGCAAACTTAACTTGTAAATAAATCACGAAAGGCTATTGAAAGCAGTATGAACCCCAGAGTAAGGAGGCATGCAGATGAAAAGGACTCAGCCTTTGATATATTTGATATATTTGTTTCCGAGCCTATGAAAATTCCCACAAATTACGTTTAAGCAATGCAATCCAACATTCCTTTGAGACGAGGTGTTGCAGAACTTGTAATTGAACAGAAGTGATTTAAGAGTTTTGGGCCAAAGGTTTAATAGGATTTGAGACTCAAAATATCAAAAATAACATCCCACATTTCAAAGCAATGCTTACCTAGAACACTACTTGCTTCCATTGGATACTCCAGGAGAGATGCAGTTGGTGCCAGAGCATATGGGTAATCATAGGGTGTTGTGTAGATTATACCAGCCTCTGGTGAAGGTGGTACTAAGGCAGATGGATGAGGGGTTCCATTAGGCATAACTGCAGTTGTCTGGATTGGCCTAATTATATTCATTATGGCAGGACCAGCTGGCGTGGAGGCACGCAAGGTTGCTGGCGGAAGCATAGGGGCACCTGGCGCAGTGATCAGCCGCGGACCCTGCGGCGTTGCTGCAAAAGAAAAGGCAAGGGAAGCTGCAGTAAGCAACAGGGATCAAGAGGGGAGGAGAAAGGTAGGTGCGCGGGAGACAGGAGGGCAAGATTTACAGGAAGAAAGAAGGTTTGACAAGGAAGGAAAACAGGAAATTAGTCCATGCAATGATCACGTGAATCCACACAAGCATCCCCAATAGCAAGCTGATATCCCATTACCAGTTTAAAAATCAAGCAAAATTTAAAGAAAAATTGCACAGTGCCAGCTAAACAGTGAAATACAACATAAATTACAGTAGATAGATCTGCAATATTTAACAAGTCATGTGTGAAACAGAAGCTAAAACCAAACACTCAAAACATGAAAATGTTAATGCCATGAACTATTTGATCAGTGAGAATGTTGGCAGCTAATTCAGCATAGCGTTCTAACCCAATACCTTCCTGATAGGTATTAAATCAGCACAGTATACGTGATAAATTACAATGGGAGCCAGACTGTTCTGTAGTTAATGTATTATATTTCCACCAGACTTTGTGCTTCTCAGCTATATATAGCAGTTTCCTGGTTGGGGGAAATGGGATAACCAACCCTCTAATTCAAGTGTCAAAAACAAGTAAATCATAAGAATAAAAATGGCATAATTTGACACTGAGATCAGGCCATGGCATTGGCATTTTTGTGTGTTGTAATATTGGAACCTTTACACATTTATCAGCTGCATTCAAATGAGCAATACAATTTACATAATGTAATCAAAAGAATGCTTATTGCTATACATGCAAGGCGATGCCACCTGCTGAATGGCAATTCTCAAAACACAGCAGTAACCCAAATAGTTTCAAACAATGTATGCAACCATTGAAACTTTAATGTTAAATATTGACATGTTTAATTACCTACTAGTAATCTAACTCAAGTAGCAATATGCTACACCAAACAGGTTGATATTTTACGTTTAGAATTTCTTTTCAATCTTTTCTTTAATAAAAGTGGAAATAGCAATTCTAAAGTACAAGTTCACAATATTGTGGTTAAAAACTGGACGTTTGTTTAGTTTTGATGTCCATAGGCATCACCTTTTCCATGTACTTAGTATGCATGAATACATACTGTGCAGAATCATGCAAGCATTTCTTTAAACAAAAACCAATGAAGTTTGCACTCAAACACCCAAAGGAATTTAAACACAAAAAATACATTTAAAACGATGGATGATAGTCGGGTAAGGTGATATTTCACTTACAATAAAAAAAACTATAGTACTCTAATCTGCATCTTCCCACTGACAGCTAGCAACATAAAATTTAATTTGTTGAAAGATAAAACTATTTCAAGCTGTGACAAAGCATCTGTGCTTCAAACAAGTGTAAATTGGTTAAGATTTTGGTCAAGTTAAAATACACTGCCCAATTACTCCTCAATCAATATACACTGAGGCTCAAAACCATTGAGAAGATTTACTCACAGCTTTCGAGTAAAATGTTTACATTTCAACAAGTGAAAACCTACACAGACATGAAGCTAAGATGTGTAAACTTCAAGACCTGAATGATTTGGTCAGTTTACAATTCAATTAAACTTTCAGCAGAAGACCACCGAAAGTACTGACCCACTACTGGCAGCTGGCTTTTCAGCATTCCAACCACTTTTGCATATTCTTAAAACAAAATTGAACTTTTATATCTGTAAGTAACAGAAAGGCAATTCAAGGACAACTTTCATTCTTGTCCGAGGAACTTTTGCATTAAATGGGCTGGTAAAAATCTCATTGTGCTACGTTAAGGAGCTTATTGTATTGGTCTCCATCAATGCGAAATGGCCTGTAACCGGCAAATAATAATCCTTTGATAAAGCACTTTATCACGTCATTGAGATGTCTCAAAGCGCTTCACAGCATATACTGTACAGTGAACTGACTGTTCATTTTGTAGGAAAAGATAAAGCAAAAACTGTTGCAAAATTACTCATCCCATGCATTGTGACCAGAGGAAATAAATGAGTTTTTGTCAAAATTCTGTAAAGGTTTAAAGAAATTCCAATATTTGTGTAGAGCTGTACTGATTGATTGGAGGATTAATTCCTGCTCCTGACCAATAACCCTAGTGTAAATGTACAAATTTGGATGTTGAATGAGAACCTGATCCAGGAAGGCTGCAAGGCTCCCACTTCCCATCACCTTGCCAGCCAATGTTGAATAAACCTAATCATTTTGTCTGGGTTCGCATAGAAATGGCTACTTTGGCAATGGAACAGAGGGCTGCTGGCACGTTTAATATGTATCTCATCAGGAGTCAATACACTCAGTAGAGGAAAATGTAAATATAGTTACAAGGAATGGATTCATGTCCAGCTGGGAACTGGATTAAGCCTCGCTGTGCAAATGAACATACTTTGTCCCATTAGTTTAAGTTCCAAATATGTCAAGCCTCTTGGTGTTCCAAAATGGTATATTATCAACCTGATGTGAAAGCTACTATATAAATGTAAATTTATATCCCTCACACAGTTACACATTCTAAAACATTTGCATCAAATAAACTAGCTAATATTCAGTAAACAGTCAAATGCATCTAGCGAATGTCATCTTACGTGGTCTGATATTGGCATCTCTGTAGGTTCCATTAAGAATAGCTAATTCCATCAGTTGCATCTTCTTCAAGTTGTCTTCACCTTCAGCCTGTAAGGAGTAAAAGAGCACAATGAGGCATCACCAATCGTATAAGCGAACAGCTGCCTTTCAGAGCGCTTCAGCTTTGCATTCTGATCAGGTAACAAAAGTCAAGGTCCACTGTGTTAATAGGTTGAAAAAGTGATATCAAACTGTCCAAGAGTAGGTTTTATTAAAATGAACAGCCAAAAATATATGCTGGGCACCAGCAAATAACAAGATATCTCCTGTGGACGAACAAGTAAGCAAATGTAAGTTAACTCTGGAGGGTTTTATGCCCAGTTAGGTGAAGATTGACAGTACAACCATTCCTCTATTTCATCCCAACCTTGTAAGAAAAGGATTATCTGCTACACCAGTGATCTATTCTATTTCCTTCAGCATTCAGAATATGGACTCACAGTGAAATGCCAAATTTTATTCATCAGAAATAATCATATTGGAAAAACCCAAATTTTGGGATGTGGGGAGAAGAGTTGCTATTAATGGTTTTAAATCAAGTCTATTGCATAATTGCAACCTTTAGTGTTGCAATCATACAATACCTTTTTAAAAATAACACTACCTACCACCACAATAGCTCACCACAGCAAGCTGCACATCAGATTCTAAATATTGTAACCAAAGTATTTTCATCTTTATGCCTTTCACAGTTAACTGATTAAAGGTTCTTGTGCAAACTTCAGAAGAATCATTGTTCGTCGGTCAAAAATGATTCACCGCAGTTGACCACTGAGTATCTGAAGTCAATCCACAGAGATCTAGGTGTCAAACTCACGATACCCTATTTAACCTCAAAATGTCTGCATTATATTCCCTTTGCCATTTTTCTGCATAATCAACTGATCTATTTATGTCCCCTGAAGTTCCTTTGAACCTTCTTTATTGTTAGCTACATTCCCTAGTTCTGTCATCTATAAACAGAAATTGCACCCCTTACACCAAAATCCAGATGATTTATATGAATTGTCCATTGTGAACAACATCCCTGAACTCACACCCTCTTTCATATCCTTTAACCAACTTTGCATCCAAATTGTACTCTTTGCTTTCATACCATGTATCCTAATTTTTAAATAATGCACAGCTCAACTAGGGTAATAAAATTCAGCTTATTCTGGCCACAGGTTAACGAGCTAGCAATGCTCTAACTTTGCACCACCACAAAGGGAGGGAGTGCAGTCTAGTTTCAGGCCCAAGCAATGAAATCTGCCAGGAAACTAGGAACTATGGTCCTACCATATTTTGGGTCAAGAAGACAGTTCGGCCAATGGGATACAAACCATTAGAAATTTAGGGGTGTGGTAATGAGAGAAAATAACAGTGTTCAGAAGCCCTTTTCCTTCTATGGGTGGGGGGAAGCAAGTCACCTAAAACCTTTATCGATCCATTCAGGCTGTTCATTTGTACTCAAAGTACACATATATATTCTCACACCCAAGGAATTTGTGATTACACTGGAATTTGCAGACTAGTCAACAAACCATAAAACAATGTCCACCTCCTCTACAATATCTCTATTAACAATTAACTGCATCCCTCTCACTAGTTCTGAGTATCAGTGAATAGCTTAAATTTCAAATCACTTTTGCTTTCATGTCCCACTACCTTACATCAAGCTTACTTTATACAGGGATGAGAGGGATGAATTAGTGTCGCTAGGCTGGCTGATCTTCAAAGAGTTCAGTTGCTGCGAATAGACATGTGGCACTGCTTTAGCATTTGATAAATTTGTAGGTTATAATGTTAAAGCAGACTCAAGGGGAAGATATGTCATTCAGCCTTTTGGCTCTATTTCACTAGCTGAAGGCAGCTGTGCTGTAAACAATTGTACTACCTTTTGTAGAATAAATGGCTGCGTCACATAGATTTCATGCAAAGAAATTAGTTAAAATAAGGCTGCAGCAACAAAAATTAAGAGCTATAACCATATTATAAGATCATTAAGAAGTGTCTGCAACACTACCTTGCTATTCACTCACTACTTGGCAGAAGCAAATAACTAAATTTCTATTTTTAAAGAACAGTCAATTATGTTTAAATAGATCAGGAATGCAAGCAAGGTAAAAAATCAATAAACTTTCTACACGACCAAAGTGTAGGAATCTGATGTTAGAGGAGATTTAGTTTCTATCTAGATGGTTGAAGATGTGGCTGAACTAGAAGGCAGAGTAAATCTAAACTTCTAGCTCTTCTCTCTCCCCCCTCCTAATGTTATTTTCAACATAAATCAGGTTCGGTATTACCCCAGAATCAAAAACAAGACACTTTCTGAAGGGGGGGGGGGGGGGGGTAAAGGCACATTAGGCATTGCAAGCCATGGGCGTTAGAAAACAGGAAGGGTCGGACAATCATTCTCAAATGGAAAATGGTTAAAGAAATTGCAAGTCTCCTAGTGGTTCTTCTTTGTGAACCAGCTGAAGTCTCATTTATACTATCCAAAACAGTGGAATTTTCCCACTGAACTGTTCACAAGATGTTGAACAGAATTAGAAATGCATGCATATGGGATGCCTCACCCAGTTCCAATTTCAATGTAAAATCAGCAAAGAAAATCAATTTGTTCTCTTAAACTTCTGCATGGTTAAAGCACTGGTTCACATGAAAAGTAAATAGATTTGGACTTCGGGAAATGATTATAAAAAATCGGAATATTTGTCATTTCAAATAATGCCTTTCACTTTTTTTTTAAAAAAGGACTTTGTAATCCATTCTAGAAGATAAATGGTAGCTTGTGTGGTGTTTGCAGAACAGAAAGTTTCTCCCTCTTGCAATTAAGTAATTTTTAGTTCATCAAGACATACAACAAAAACTTACATTGACAGAAAGAATTATTCTGAAATCTCACCAAAAAACAGCTGTACTAAATCAAAGTCTACTCACTACAAATTTATTTAAAAAGTTAGATGAATATAAGCAATATTTATAGAGAATACAGATTAAAGGGTCAGTTAAAACATACAGAAAACAGATAAGATAAAGGGAGACATGCTACCATAGTAGCCTCTTTGCAACTTTCACTTCTCACTGGATCAGAGTTGCAAATGGGACTTTCGAAAACTGCCAGGACCTTTGGAGAATGCATTAGAGCATTCTGTGTTTCTTTGAATGGCAAGTGTATGGACTTGACAGGTATCTCTTGAGGATTTAAGTAAAACTCACTTAACTCAGCTTCAAAAACACAAAATCTACAGTAAACGGTAGCTTGTGTGGTGTTGAAAGCAATGATTATTTTAGCTATTTCGCGCACACTTGATTAACAAGATGAGGATTGTGATCAATGTGGACATTATCAAAGTACTTCGAGATCAAGTGCAAAAGCCAGATTGAGGGTTTCGTTTCCTGCTCTGTACCAACAATGCATCTGGAACTTTCCTGGTCAGAGCAAATACAGGAAAACAGCTTTATCTACCATAAGCAAACAATGATCCAGAACAACCTGACATATTGCAATACTCCTGCCTGCAAACTAAGACTAATCAAATGTGTGCTGTTTTATCCTGATTTAAGATCACTTGTTTTTCTTGAAGGTGCCAGAACACACATCCATGAAAAATCCATATTTCAGTTTGCTGCCAGATGTAATCCCAACAGTGGGAATATTATTCACTGTTCTCAAACAGAACTCTAAAATTACTCACCGGCCATGGCAAATAATCTATTCTACTGATTCAACATTCGCTAAATTACTATTATGCAAATCAGGCTTTGGAGCAATTTAAAGCTTTACTTGCATTGTTTTTTTTAAATAAACTAAACCTATATCCATTATTCTTTAGAGTATTCGGCAGTTGCCTATTGATGCAGTACCCAATCACTTTATCAGCTTTTATTTCTATTAATGATAAATATGAAGACTAAAGGCTAGTAGCAAAGTATGCTCTATATGCTTCAGTCCTTTAACTTTGCTGTAAACAAGAATTAAAAAAAAAAAACGACTTGCTCAACCCACAACAGAAAAATCTGCAGAGAAGACAAATTACCTTCACAGATCATATACAAAGTACTATGTACTAAGGTGGATTATTCTTAGGTTTTCCTGTAAAGGAACTGTAAAACCACAAGGTTCAATATTAAAACAAATTTATTGTGTTATGCATACAAATACTAGATCCAGCAAATACCACCTTATTAAATACGCAATACCAATTGGATGCTTTTTCAAAATTGGAACAATTCTGCAAAAGGTAATCCAGGTTCAACTAATCTCAACCAGAAATGTCCGAATATTCCACTATAATCAGTTTTGGAAGTGGTGCAAGATTTGCATTAATATAGAATTTTAAATCAGATCTTGAGGAAAACTCTTTCAGATGACCTTAATTTCACATATTTAAAGCAAAAATAAATGTACAGAGATTGAGTGAGCATAATTCAATGGTTCAATTATAATTTTTCCAATTTAAACTAAAAGATGTGGAAAACAATGTTTTAAAAACAGTATATTTAATAAACTTCACAAATACAGTAACCAGCTGTACGTTAATTCTATTAACGCACTCATAAGCATGTGATCAGCATTTCAGATCTTGATTTATCACAATTTAATCAGACAGTGTAATTTATCCCCCTATTACAATCCTTTGTATGGTTAGTTCACCCCCCACAATAACCTTACAGTTCATTGCACACATCAGAGGGATCCAGCCACTGATTAAAAAGTTCATATTTTTGCTGACTCTCCCCTTCCCAGGCATTCAGCCCTCAATGTGTTTATATAATGGAGCCATCCAATCATAATTATATTTAAGCATACGGCTTGAAGACCAATACTTCTCTGCTCTAATTACACACCGATACTGTGGTCAACATAGTGGGACTGAAAAGTTATTTGGATAGTGACTATGATCTAGTTACCAATAGAATTGAAAGCAATATAAAACCTTTGAATTTGGTCAGAGAAAATTATATGATAATTGATAAGGTGATCCATGAGTTGATGGAGGGAACAAGCTTGATGGGCAAATTAAGTTGGACTGAGTTTCAAGTAAAAATAGAGATATGGATCAGTTAAAAGCCAGGTTGCTTACCATGGAAGTTTAAGGCAATATTAGTGTTGAAATCATCCAATTAATAAGTTTTTAAAAATCATAGCAGCCACTATGCAATTTTGAAGAATCAAATCTGAAAAAATAAACTCCTGTACTTTAGCATAAAAAACTATTTTAATCAGTGTAGAACAAGGTGTTGGCAAGTTACTTGGTCTTAATATAGGCTCCGAAAGCTATGGAATGTCATAATACTTGACGGCAGTCAAACCATCTGCATTACTCAAATTAACTTTGTTATTTACAGAGCATATAGCAAATAAAATTTAGTTCAAAATGACACTACATTCCACCCGTCTTAATATTCTGCAACCTTGAAAGCCTGTGTACAAAGTCATGGAAAGATCAGACAAAAGTACTAACCACCACTCAAATAAAAAAAACCACCTGAAATATTTTTCAATGAAGCAGTTGCAGGACAGACTCATACTACCATGAAACGTTGAGCCACTTAATTCACTGTTAATGCAAAAAACGCCCAATTCATTGAAAAACTACAGTGCAGCAGTGAAAAAAAACTTAGCAATAAATAATTGCAGTAAAAGCTTGCATGGCTTGGTTCACTATGCATAATGAAATTGGCAAAATAAATATACAGTACCTGTTAGCAACCACTTTCAGATGTCATTTGCCTGACCAATTCTAGATACAATTTAACTGAATGGAATGCCCAATTGTATATTCACTAGAACACTTGACCCTGAAGAAAATTGAACTTTCGCCTAGATTTCATAATGGGGGGGGGAATACACGATGATTTAGACAATCAACAACTAAGCAACATTTCATTTATTACTGACCCAGGCTAGATTCAATTCCCTTATAGGTTGGTGATTCCAAGAATGGCGCTCTATAAATGTAATTTTGTTGTGGTTGTGATTTTCAGCACTAATTCTACTTCAGATATTGGATGCTCACGAGCTATTTTTCCTTCACATAAAAGTATTCCCTCTGGACTATGGATCCCACTTAAAATGTTTCAATCAGTTACATTCATACTTAATTTAACAGGAGTGGAAAATGGCAAAAGTCATTTTTTACCAAGAATAATTCTCCTATTTAAGAACTAATTATATGATCAAGTTACCATGTACTCACAGTATGGTTCATTAGGTAGAGTGAATCTCATTCTGATCATGTTTCACAGAAGGCTGGTGACAGTCAGTATTTAGTGTACTAACTACACAATAGGAATATGCATCGATGATTGCAATCCAAATAACGCACAATGTCATGCAAAGTTAAAGATTCACACTTTAATCTCCCTGAAGCTGCACTGCACTAATTCCTTCTTTCTCTAGGAAAATATATCTGCACAGAGGATGCCTTTATACCTAGAGACCAAAGTATACATAAACTGGTTAACGGTTCAATGAATGTGGATGAGAGATAAGTGGATCTGATTTTTTTTAAGCCTTCTTCCTATGTAATTTTTTTAAAAAACAGACCTAGAAAATAAGGGTTAAGTTGCTTCTGTAGAATCAATTCAAAAGCACTAAGGTCACTTGAAATGCTCTGGGACACTACCTGCGTAAAGGTGCTATATACATTTAGTGCCTTGGGATTTCGGGCATGAAAGGCGCTCTATAAATATAATTTTTATTCTTGTTGTATGCAAGTTGGTGTCTTTAGCAAAAAAAATCCAATATTTTTTACATTGCATGTTGTCATTTTAAAAGCAACATTGCAAGGTCACAGGAGTCTCCCACTCATTACTGTACATTAAACATTTACATTTCAAACCAGTTGTTTCAAGGTTAAAATAAAAATGCATTATATCAGTACTTATGGCAATATCAGCAGCAGCACTTATGGCAGTATTTTCAAGCATCACCCATAGGTAAATTTTACTCAAACACATACTATTTGCTACCAAAGAACAATCCCGATGATTATATACTGCATATAAAGAAAGCAGACAACTCGGTTCAGAGTGAACAGCAGTGGCAATCAGCAAAATACTTCAGTTAGAGCATCAACTCCAAAGTAGCACTGATTTACTTACAGCAGGCACAAGTAGTTTTTTAACCTCTTCGACAGCTCTCCGCAACTTTGCTTCTGCTCGGTTTTGTGTGTCTTCAACAGTTATTAATACATGCAGTTCTTCATTTAGGTGCTCCCAGTTCGGCTTGCCTCGATTCTGTTCCTCCTACAATCAAAATAAGTTTTTTTTTTAAAGTATTGAACACAAACTTAATAATTAATCGGTCTTAGAGGTTGATTTTAAATGGATTGTGGCACTTCAGAAAGAACAGTACTCATTGCAAACAAAAAATACTTTCCATAAATAATACAGGGATTTTTCTATTGAATTGGTGAAGCCAGAATAACAAGTGCAAACTTCATACAACATTTAAATAACGCTTCACAAGCACCCGCCATCTCTTTAGCTTATAATATTCGTTAAACCAAAATATGCAATTCAAATATGCCAGCTAAATCTAGCAGAGAACGACTCACGTAGTTGGCAGATACACGCACAGGGCTATTCTTGTTCGATATTGCTGTGTCCTTGACATTCAGTTAAATACAGCAAGGTGAACATGCTCCAAATATCTTGCAGTCCAGTTTGCAACTGACACTGCTATGCAAAGGACAGGCTAATCAGTGGCCATTCATTCCGTAAAAGTATTTCCATTTTTCACATTCATCTCCATGCTGGATATGGGTATGCATTATAATTATTTCAGGAAAATACGAGCCAGGATGGGCAAAAAGTGCAGAGGGATGTGATTTAAGAAAATCTCTGTATGGGGGGGTGGGGTGGAGAGCGAGGGAAACTGACTGCTCCATCACAGATCAGCTGAATGGGCTTCTTATTAACTTGCCACGAGCAGTGTTATTCTTGCTGCGGCTTTCAACTATAAGGGCCATCAGTGTACTACAAATCCCAAAAGGCAAAGCAGGGCTGACATTTCAGAGTTTCCAGTTGACTTTTCACATCACTAATGGGAACACTCAACACTCCTGTTGAGTTTGGACTTTAGGAGGCAAACAAAATTTCACAAGATCCAACACCTTTGCCACTACAAACCCAGTGAAGCCAGAAAGTTAACAATTATACAGTTTCAGAACAGAAATTGAAGCTATAGAAATTCAAATATCATGACTTTTTTTATATAATGTAAAGAATTACTTTTGTCACACTAACTTACCTTTATTCTAAAATGCTAAAAAAAACATGTCCACAACCCTTCATCAAAACTAAGGAATGTTGTGAGGGAGAGGCTTTTAAGGACTAACAGAGAGGGGGGGGTGGCGCAGCAAGGAAGACTAGGGAGAAAATGGGGTAGAGGACAGGAGATGATGAGTTAAAGGACCTTAAATGTTGACTCACTGTCTGTTTTCTCCATAGATGCTGCCCGACCTGCAAAGTGTTCCCAGTTTCGTAAAAATATACTTTGTTTAAAATGGAAAGTATTGAAACGACTAAGACAGAACTGAGGTAGGGTGACAGTATTGGAAAGATTGCTAGTCCTGAAGTCATAGGAAAACAGTCCTCCCAAAGTGAATACTGTCAGAGAAGAGATCCAATGGAAATCTAAGTTGAGAAAACGTAACCACAATAATGATTTAGCTTCAAATGTTGACCAATTTTGTAAAAATACTAACTTAAACATGCATTTATAGCTTCTGATTCTAAAGTCAAAACAAATTACCAGCCTTTTCCATTATTACCCAACAGTATTCAAAACAGACAAGTTCCTAACAGATGTGTAATTGTGCAAATTTAGTTACAAATATTCACATTGCAAAGGAGGGAAAGAAAAGTGTTCAAGATATTAGAAAGTGGAACTTGAAAAGGGAGAACAAATAGAGAAAACTCTGGCGAATACGCTAAAAACACCACAGGCACAAATTATTCAAATCATGGCTGCTAAAGTATTCCTAAAATGCACACTGAATACTAACTCACAAAGATTCTAACAGCTCCACTTTTCAACTCCAAATGCAATGGCTAAATGAAGTCTCGTCTTCAAAAAATAGTTGCACAGTAGAAAGTTTTCAATAAAGGCCAAATTACAAGAATATCCTGTCTGTAACCAACTCCACTCTTAAAGCTTCACCTTTCTGATCAGCCAGATCTAATGGTTTCTGTGTAGCTTTAAACATTTTCTTGTACACTTTCAAAAAGCAGAACAGCACCATTAAGTACGAAATCTCAACCAATATTTTTCAGCTGCATACACGTAGTCAGTTCATTCATTTAATTCATAATGAATTACCCTCTACCACAGGAATGGAAAAACAACTATTGGCATACAATTCTCTTGCCCCTGTGGCTAATTCTGATCTAAGAATCAAGCACTATTTGCATCCTCCAGAAAAGGTACGTTTTGAGTTGCATCAAGCTCCCACTTTGTGTATTGCAAAGGGCTTGTTTCTACCGCTGTGATTAAAGCAATTAATGTAGAAATGCGTACTCTTGCTCCAGATAAAGTAGCCATTGTTCAAGTTATTCATCCATTTCCACTCAACTAGACTGTACTTTTCCAGGATGACTGTTCAGCAGATTGAGTTCATGGAGTTAAGATGAACAAAGTGACAAGTTTAGCTAAATAGATCTGCCTCAGCAAAAATGAAGCACCTGAACAAATGTTTATGCTAAACACAGAATTTTTAAGAATCTAGCATTTACCCCGATCAAATCTAACCCACATTGCACACCCCTTCACCCTCATCAGTTATTCAGAATGCTGTCCAGTCAAAAACAAATCAGATCTGGATGCATTGGAGTACAGTAGTACCATAATAAGCTTGTTTATGTAATAGGTTATTCATTTACCAATATGTTAGAGTTCTTTTATTTAAAATCCTAGTTATTCCATGTAGAATCTAAAAAAAAACTAGGTAAAGGAGCCTGACAATTGCATCAACAAGCAACTACACATAATTCAGGTTTTTGGCCAGGAATGTAATAGTGATCTAATTTCCTGACAAAAGCAGTTTTTACTCTTGCACAATTTTCTGGAGAATAAGTAATATGAACCACAATTCATTAAATTTTCCAGTACAACACAAGAGCTTCTGAGCTCAAAACAATTAGGATTGAAAAAATATGAATAAATGGGCAAAAAGAAAACATGCACCAGAGATATGAAGTCTGCAACTTGCGCACAAATTTCATAAACCATCTACAGGATAAATTATTTGAGTAATGCCAACAATATTTCCTGAACTGGGAAAATGCTAAATTATAATGCACCACACCCACAGAAGCAAACATCTGAATATTTAGTTCATTTGTCCAATGTCAAATAATTAATCGGAGATGCAATAGAAAAAGGCCCAAAACACACTAAGTCAGCAAACCAAAGCTTATTTAGCAAGTCCAGACCCGTCTTTCCTTGTTCACATAACCAATTTTCAAAATGATTTTAGTTTATCCTTCATCAACATTTTGCAAGCAAAGTCTTTACAAAATCCCCACTGTTTTTATATTTACATAGCTTGGGTACTGTTTGTGCAATATGACTGACAAAAACAACGCAATGAATACACCAGATCAACAGCCATTTTAGCATAATTTTCATTCTTTTTCTGTAAACAGAAATGTGCCCTTTTGAGCCTCAAAGATTCAGCTGTATGTTCCTTGATGGAATTTAATTGAACACGCGCATGACACCACACCCAAGGAAGATGTTAGCATGTACTTTAACACAAATATTATCCTAAATTCCTACATTTTAGAAATTCTAAACTTCCACTATAAAATCAACATTGACAAAACTCAAATCATAAAATCAAATGTTTGGTTCAGAATGCCTTTCCAGAATAAAACCCCAAATGCAAAGTAAGCTATTGGATTCTCAAGTAGTCAGTTCAAATCCTCAAGAAGAAAAACTATCAGCTCTTCACGTTTGGGCTTTCTTTCACACATTTGGCAAGTTTTGATGACCAGTGCCTTGGGACATCCTCCCGACTTGAAAGGCACTCTATAAATGTAATTTTGTTTGTTGTTGTTTCATGTTGAGTCAATTCAGTAAAAAAAAATCTTATCTTGAAAAACAATTTGACAATCCAAATATATGAACTGTAAGCAAAAATTCCACTTTGGAGTCAAGCAGGCTTCTTCTATTAAAGACTACATTCCTATTATAATCCATCATTATTCATGGCCTGACATTTATCTCCCCCTGTTCTGCAATACTTGTATTTAAACTCCATCAACAATATTCAAGATCATTTTTGGGATCATTAAATAACAAAACTTCTGCTTCAATACAAATGAAACAACTCCCCAAATGCATTTAGCAACATATTTAACATATGCAATTGTGACAAGACATCAATTTTCTTAACGGCATAGAATCTAAATGTAGTGCTTTCAGTTTATCAACGGAGTTAACAGCTTTCACTATATATTAATGTGTTCCTCATAAATCATTCAAATTTCCTAAGCTACCAAATCATGACTTCCCTATATGAAAACAGAGTGACCAGATCTGCATTTCTCTTTGCCCTCCCACTCAATTAATGCAATCCACAATTAAGCATTATAAAGTATAAACAAAATATGCTAGGAGCAGAGAGTAAAACAGGGCTACCCACTATGCACTCTTTGAAGAGCTCTGTAATATCTTGAGGCTCTCCAGTGTGTCAGCCACCCAGTTTATATAGTTTCCACTACAGTGGAAGAAATCAGCTCAGTTAATTTAAAATACATGATCCTTGACACAATCTGACTGTTGGAATTTAATTTCAGTTAATCATACAGAGTATCACTGGCCTGTCTAGATAGGATAACCCTCTGTCAGTCAATGGGCATATAAAGAGTCCTCAATTTGTGAAAATTACTCAACTTCTAGTACTTTAAACATAATTGCATAATATAGTCTTCATATCAGCTACATTAACATTATACATACAATAGCACAGTCTTCTGTTAATACAATTCCCTGAATAGCAGTTTAAAATATGTATATACAGAACTAACAGATGTTCTTTAACCACAAACCACAAGAGCCACTGGTTCTGGTAAAGGAACAATATTTAGAAAAAATTCTGAAAACAAAACTAACTTTTTTATTTTAACAAAGTAGATTAATTTGAATGTGCTATTTTGCTACTGAATGTTATATATATATATATATGTTCATCAAATGGAAACTGAATAAAACATTGCTATCTGTATTCAGTTATTTCTGGTCACATCTAACTTGTTCAAGCACAATAAACTTGTATGAAAATAAGGAGTTGTGTACTTGATCATCCTACATAATGTATCAGCTGTTCCACTAAGCGGAATAAAATTTCTGCCATTCTTTAATGCTACAATCATGTTACAATTCACCAGATGAAACCCAATGTCTCTCACATTAAATAGGAAGCCAATTAAAGATTACATTTGAATCTACAAATCTAAAACCACAAGCCAACACAACTTCATTCCAGAATAAAAGCAATATGATAGGGGTTTGGCAACTTTCAAGTCTCTTAATCATTGTGGGGAATCAACTTATCCGCAGCCAAATATGCAAATTGAAAACACTTCATGCCCATTCAACCACTAAAATGCCACACTTTTTTTTGCTAATGTGTCACACTGAGCTTGTGGAAAGACTGAATTTATGAACATTCTCAACAGCCACCAAATCCACTTGCAGGTTAACAAAACCAAAGCACGATTTTACATTTCACATCAAAGTACAGTGAAAGCCCATTTATCCGGCACCCTCAGGACCTAGCTCATGCCGGTTAAAGCGCGAACCGGATATTCGGCTACAATTTTTTTTCTTAAAAATAATGCATTTTTTCCGGATAAATTACAGTTAATCGAATGCAGACTTTTTTTTTGAGGTGCCAGTTATATGGAAGTTGCGGTTGATCGGGTGCCGGATAAACGGGCTTTTACTGTACCTCAAAACGCTTCTACTCCAAAAGTGTAGGCAAACCAGCATATACAAGATCTCAACCACCAAAAGGTTCAGGCATTTTTAGAAGCTTAATGTAATTAGGAAATACTGTAAATTAGATAAGGAAAATGTACTCATGAACTTGTCATACAATGGATTTACTTTGTTTTCAAAGGGTAGATGTGTGAAGAGAAATATTATAATGGTTATTCACCCATCAATCCCAAATTGTTTTACCTTCTTTTTATCCCGCATTGAACTTTTCCCTCTGACCATTATTTTGCAGCCAGTCTCTGCTTCCAGTTGTTTTGCTGTGAGCCCTCTGGGGCCAAGGATTCTGCCAACAAAGTTGAACTAGGAAAAGAGAAAAATATTTAGAATGCATTGTAAATTAATGTTTTCCACATTTACACTGATTTAAAATCAGTAATAACAGGATTTTCAGACATGTAATTTATTGCTTTGCATTGACGTTTTAGCCCTATGTTTACCTTTGACTAGCTCTTGCTGGTAGACACAACTAAATTTAATTGAAAAACCAAGTATGAAAACAGAACTAAGTGCAAGAAGTTGAGTTTTTGTTAGCGAAAATGAGGAAGGAAAAAGAAAAACAATGGCAAGTTGATCAAAGATTGTACTCCACTATGTCCATGATTTTCCAAAAGCTAAGTGTTCTCATTCCATCTAGATCCCCTAAAGGTATCTGTAGACCTACATATTGACAAAGTCCAACAACTGAAACAGATTGAAAGATCTATATCACTCCCCACTTGGGCTGGTTACTAACAAATGAGTGCTGTGTTGATACAAGGATAAAAAGAACTGCTTTTTTTAATTAAAAATAACTAGGGTAACAGAGCATAGTGCAATTGCTGCAAGTAAATCTTTTGCACATAAATAAACCCATTCTAGGTCACAATAAGAGAAAACTAAACTTACAGGGAAACTTCACAGCATGGCATTTGAATGCTCTAAACTAATGCATGCATTTGTCTGCTATTTATAAATGTAGTGACCCACTTTGAATTTATGTAATGAAAACACCTTCCACAAATATTCTCCTCCAAATAAATCCTACAGCTGCTCGCACTAACAAACGCATCGCAGGTTATACCGGAGACCATTTGAAAGATGCCAACAGTCACTGGGCATCAAAATACAAGAATTGCATCATTATCAGATGTGTGTTAATGCACAAATCTGAACACTGCTCAGACGAGGAAAATTAAGATTTTACTAAATGCTTAGTCAGGTGCCATTAGTGAATACAAAATTATAAAGTTGTGGAAATGTGGTCAGAGAAGTTTACAATTATCAGAGGGCTTTGCATTCCAGTATTTCAGACAACTATCCTTACATTGACTATTCACTAGTCATGACACCTTCTCTTGCCAGTTACTTCAATTCTTTCACAAATTCTAGGAGTCACTAAGTTCTTTGTTCATAATAGAAGCAGATCCTAAATGCATGATGCCTATTAAATTACATTGGACTACATTTTGTATGGAAAAAATGTTAATTGGAATTCTGTTAATTTTGTTCCCAATTCATGCAACCTAGATAAGTGTCAGCATTAAGAATTTCTGCTGCAAGATTTTGCATAGACTCATTAACAAACTTAAGTTTAACCCTCATTTCTATGAACAGTGCCAAAGGCAACTAAGCCAACATTTTAGCCCCAATATAGAAGATGCAAGTTGTGAATGTGACAAGGAAATCAAATGGGGGAAGAAAAAAAGGTAGGAGCACCTACTTTCAATATTACAGTTATAGTTAAGCTTCTGTTGTCTTGGGAGTGATACATTAATTGATCTATTGAATAGTTGCTTCTGAATGTTCACAACTGCTCCTGCCGCACTTGTTTTAAGGCTGAGTGAATTTAAGACTTTTTTTAGGGTACACCAGTTTGACACTTGTACAATTTTACACAATATCTCAACGAGACAGAATAAATAATTGTAGTATTGTGCATTTGAATACTATTTGAAGATGGTTAGCTGCTTATATGTTACTCCATGCCATGAGTATAATAAGCAAGTCAAGATAAACATATGGAATAGACTTGCAAAAAGTAGCTGAGTGTTGTAACGATTAACTGTGAGACCAACTGGCAACAATAAAGGAAGCGTTAGTTTTCACATCACCTCCCACCATATTATGACTTATTCCCATATTCAAAACACTACGCTAACAGCACATTTTCTCAGTTCCAATGTTCTGGTCGGGTGGGTGGGTAGAAGAGAAGGGAACAGAGTTGTATTTTATCCGACAAGCATTTCCTCCAAATTGTAATAGCCTAGTTCTTAGCTAAAAGATTAACCATGTAAAAAAAACACAACTGGTACAAATTGAAAGAACAGCAACTGTTTTCTGAGCAAAGTTTGGGCTTCAAAGACATGCTTGTTTTGTATTATCTATTCATAGTACAGGACTCCAGTTTTTTCACTAAAAAAACATTGAATTCCTTTGTAGTGAACATGTGCAATTTAGATAGTAACCACTTCAACCACCCCCTCACAAATCTCATACTATGATTCTACTCCTATATCTAATATTGTAGAATTAGCAGACATTATCAGTCTTAAATCAAACAGATTCCATATTTAGCAGGCTCCCTCCTACCTTTGGGAATACGTTTCTGAACCCAAGTTACAATTTTAAGGCTTTCCTAAACCAACCCCACTTCCATTCACCAACCAGCAATCCAATAAGCTAAATCTAGATCTCTTATAGTCTTCAAGCATGCTCAGCAGCCTTGCTGAAAGCACATCCGAGGAGGTTAATGATAAGCCTGTAGTAATTCTGCAGGCTGCATTTTATATAGCGATGTGCCATGCCAACAAACTCACTGTGGCAGATATTACCACAATCAGAGATAAACACTAAACAGATAAATAAAATATAAACCATGTTAGTGGATATTCATAAAATAAAAGTAGACTTCATTTACAAGTTTAAACTTTTGCAATGTAATTCTGCAAATTTTAGGCAATTTGCAAAAGCACTCGAAATGACATACTGCAATTAACATACTGTAATTATCTGATTGATGAGTTGTCTGCCACAAACGAGGAAAAAACTGGAGTCTTGTATTATGAATAGATAATACAAAACAAGCATGTCTTTGAAGCCCAAACTTTGCTTTGATAAGGCAATATTTGAACCTTACATCTTTCCACAGACTTACATTAAGACCTCATCTGAAGCTAAGCTGAAATTCCTTAGTTCTGTGTGTAATCCAAAACTCTGCCACCTGCATGCTCATCCGCACCAAACTTCGCTCCCCCATTACCCCAGTCCTTGCCAGACTTCACTGGCTCCCTATCCCCAAGAGGATCGACTTTAAGATCCTCACCCCTTTTCAAATCCCTCCATTCCTCTGCACACCCCCTACCTCTCTGACCTCCTCTCTCCTCAAACCGGCTCCCGTTGCCTTCACTCCACTGGGTCTGGCCTCCTCCATGTCCCCGAATTCTCCGCTCCACGCTTGACGGCCGTGCCTTCAGCCACTATGTCCCGGGGTTCTGGAATTCCCTTCCTCACTACCTTCGCCTTGTCCCCCTCTTTTCTCAGTTTCAGGTCCAAGCTGAAAACCCATCTCTTCAACAGCGCCTTTGGTCACCTTTCTACCCCTGCCTCGATGCCAGGATCCACTATTGTGAGGCGCTCTGAGACACTGTCCGGCGTGGATCGTACTATATAAATCGAAGTTGTTGTTGTAATTGATAAATCAAAATGAATTCAATCTGCACTCATAACTACAGAACAAACAATGCTTTTAGATGATGACTATGAGAATGAGCACACCTAGGACATAAATGCAACACACATGAAAGTGGGAGGAGGAAAAGAGCGGGGTGGAAATCGTAGCAAATCTGAAGGTGCACAATTTAGCACAAATTTTTGTATGCTAATTAGTAATCCTTTCGTTCACTTGTGGAGCCTCAATTATGCAGCCAGAGAATGCTGACTACATCTCATTGAATTAAGACACAACTGAGTCAAGAGAGATACTGTAGTTTTGTCTATTTCCTAAAGGCAGTAACTCATACTGTTATCATACATTAACCTAGGCAACAAATTTTTACAGCAGGACAGTGTCATTACAATCATATCCAAATATCAAAATATCTATATGTGCATACTTTACACCAGGGGGATTACCAGATAGAGATCAGGTTCTCGAAACCTAACTAACATTTCCTCTTCACCAATCAAGCACAGGTACCGAGGCCAACGTGGGCCAAATTTTAGCCTAGATATTAACCGCTGGGCAACAATCACAGCTACAAACTTTGGGACTTGTGTGGACATTTTATGATCAATGACATTCCAGCCAGATAGTAACTTAAGTGCTCAGCAATCCCTAGAAAATTCAAAATGACGCAATTCTGCGTTCTTACTGTACAAGTTTAATCACGTAATGCATGGCTCAATCTAATTACATCTTAGAATTTAATGCTCTCAGGGAGGCTTCAAACCAACCGGAGGGCAGCTTTTCCAGAACACATTCTCTAAAAATCTTATCTCAATTCATAAACGATTTGTCATCTGTGGTCCTAATCACAGACAACAACATGCTAAATTATAATTTGAGCCGGATGAGACAGAGAGAGAAAAAAAAATCCCATTAGTGCTCTTAATTACAGACACATTAGTGTCATGAATATTTGCTCGTCATTGACAATAATGGATTAAGAAGCAAATGGGGAGAAAAATGAAGAAGTCTACCAGCAAGATGCAAAGAAACTATGCAACACTGTAAATCTTATATAGATGGGATGGGGTTTAAGATCACAAGACACGTGAACTTCATATTTCAGAAAACACTGAACAATCCCCAACTCACAGTCTCCCAACAAGAAGTTGCATTTATCTGTCATGCAGGGAACCTTCTCAGGAGCTCCCAGCTATCCCAATACTATTGAATCCTTCAAAAATCTCAACTCACTCATTGGTCACTGTAGTGACATGACTATTAAATGTACTATATCATACTATGACTATATCCCAGTATAAATATTACCAAACAAATACAACCGTTAATGCTGGAGATGTTTTAGCTTCCTGACTTAGGGAACTTCAAGATGTACTATAACACCCAATTTGTTGTACGTTTTAAACACACAAACTATGGAATTATGTGTCACTATGGTAGATTGTACAGTAATTTACCATGACTGCTGATCAGACTGATTTTATGAAATGGTAGTACAACTTCACAGAAAGTTAGAAATACTTACATCCGGATACTCCTTCACAGGCACGAACAGTTTCTCTTGTAACTGTAAGATAGCTCCTGAGGGCTCTGGTAGATGTATTGGCATATTTTCTACAAGGCCATTCATTGAATCAGTATACATGTCCTTTCGCACTCTGCTGATTTCTGTAAAATAATTTTTTAAATATTTAAATATACTTACAAAAAGGCTCAAAGGTAAAAAAAAGTGTGAAAGCAAAATGTTCAGAAGCAGAACAATCTTAGAAATCTTTCTAAAAGCAACTTAATTCAACTTGAGCATTACAATACTACAGTGAACACGTGCTCTACAAGACATAATGAATGCTTCCACTGTTCTAGCCCTCACTGCAAGCTCCCAGTTTAGAATCTCATGGAAAAGAAATGCTATGTGCAGCTGTTCCATAAACTACAAGGGGCTCACAAACTACCCAAATTTCTACTCTACATGCCCGCAGACACATGAGAATTTGAAAGTTAACACCAAAAAAACGGCAAGTTGTGATCTCTGATGTGGTGACAGATAAACTGCCAATAAAGATAAAAGAATGAAAACATGATCTCATATAACAGAACAAGATCAATCAATTCCTCAAGGCTAAATTTTCTAGAGGAGCAGTACCCACGTGATAGGAAATGGGATTATGACCTACAATCCCACTGTTTGCAAAGGCTGAAATGTGAAGGCTGAATAAGTATATAATGTAATTATCTGCAAACCTGTTAGTTAAATGCATTATTAAAATATTTAAAGAATACAAGACACCTAAAATTCAAATACATTTTCAGAGGAATAATTTACTTGAGACATATACAGATGTTCGTTTCTCCCTGCAGGGATTCGAGGTTCATAAGATCACATCTGTCCCACGAGTCACTAAGCATGGGTCGCTTTCTATAGGAAAGCTACTGTTTGTAAAGCCGCAAAAGAAAAACTAAATCACAGAAAGTAACCACCAACAACATTACATTTGTACAGGGGGGTTCATCTTAGGAGGAAACCCCAAGGAGCTGGACAGGCAGTGTTTGGGACATGAGCTAGGGGTCGGTATCAGGAATGGTGCAGTGGGGGGGTGATGGTGACTGAAGGCATGGCCAAAAGGGAGGCTCCCGAAGGAGGTGGGACTGTGGGATGAAGTTCCAGAGATACATATTTTGAATATCGTGGTTGCATTTCGCGTGTTCTTTTTGTCCATACGCACAATCCATGGTGTTTTCGCAGGTAAATCCAAGCCAATAGCATGTCGCTACGTCATTGTTTAAAAGCCAGCTTATTTTGAAGTGACACCACGTCAGTATTACAGTAATTTCCAAACATTCCCGAGCAACTTCGAGCGATTTACAGCCTCTACTGCATTTATAGCAAGTCGGGAAGAGACAGCAGTAAGTGAAATGAGCAGCGGTAATACCGCTAGTGACCAGAAACCCCGCAAAGTCATCACTTTAAATACCAAAATGGAGGTGAGAAAGCACATCGATTCTGGTAAAAAAACAAGTACGGACATTGGGAGGGCTTTAGGGCTAGCTAGATTAACAGTGGCTACTATAAAACAGAATAAGGACAATATACTAGCAAGTTCAAGGTGTGTTACAGCTACAGGCACAAGCAGATTATCAAAATATAGGAGTGATGTGATGGAAAACATGGAAAGAATGCCGAGTGTCTGGATTGAGGATGAGAACCAGCATAATATACCACTACTCAACACCCTAAACACATCTAAGAGAAGGCAAAATCATTGTTTAGGGAGTTAAACGATCAGGAAGGAGAAGGCTCAACGGCACCATCTATTAATGCTAGCAGAGGGTGATTTCAAAGGTTTAAGACGCTATGGGCTCCACAACATCAAGATGAGTGGGGAAGCTGCAAGTGCCACTGCCACTGTCACACAGCCAGTATTAAACTGTATTAAAGTTTGCCAGTATTAAAGTACAATACTGTACAATTATCCCAAGTACCCCTTCTTGCCTATGTGTTATGTTGCGTGGTTTTATGTGTTATTTAGTGGGTTTAAGGTCTGAAAATTTTGTGAAAAGAACGCATCTCTGGTTATATAATGGGACCGCATGGGAAATTGCGTTTCAATTTAGGACGTTTCGATCTAGATATAGTTTTTCAGGAACACAACTCCGTCCTATTAAATAGGACCTGTATGTCACATTAATAAATATGCCTCTGGTCCATTCACCAAGATGAGCTTTATCAATCCATAGTCAGACAAACTTGAGCCAGATATGCCAAGAAAGGTAACAGTAGCAGTCTTGCTTAAACAGCTTAAAAAGCTTGAACAATAGAAGCTCTGAAGTTTATTTCATAAATACATCAACTTATAGAAGAATAATTTGCTTGAGTGCAGACTTGACTTTTGTTATGTACCAAATAAAGTGGTAACATAAGGATTTGCAATAACACATCCATCAACAACAACTGAGCAGATAAGGAATTATATTTTGTTGTGGAGATCGGACAATATCCCCAAGATGATCATGGAGAGGTGATAGGGCAAGAGAAAAGGCACAAAATCAAAGTAGTCTTTTCCTACTAAACATTCTCAAATCAATCTCATAAAATAACATTAATAAATAAAGTTAGGACTTCACTGTTGGAGACAAACAGTTAGCATTTATATGGTGTCTACTGTACAGAATTCAAAACAAGCTGTACCACATTCCAATGAACTATTAGGCAAAACACTAGGGCATACAATTATCTGCCCAATGATGCTGAAGAGAAAGACAGCTTATGAGTTACATACACTGTTAACTGAATTATAAAAAGATTGATGAGCTGTTTAAAATTTGCTAAAATTAATGTTAATACAGGGCAGAATACCAAGTTTGTCAAGTTACTCAAATTTGATGGTAATATCAGCCAGACACAGAACCATATACAGTAGAGCAAATATCCTGCCTTAAAAAAAATGTTTTCATCTTCTAACCAACGTCAAAGAGGACCCTCCTGAATAGTCACACTTCAAGGAAGATATCTTTGATCTTCCTAACCACCCCCAATTCATCTCATTCCTAAATTCATTTGGAAATTTATATTCTTTCTGCAACTATGCAAAACCCAATGAATAACATATTAGATGTTTAAATTATAACAGATGGTCAATGGACATTCCGTGAGTGAAGCTGAAATGATGGAACAGCCCAATGGCACAGCACGCTGGTGTATTAACATGGTACACTGAGCACTCAGAATTCTTCAAAGTGATTACAGCTCTCAATTGGGCAATTAGGTAAAAGCAGAGAACAGGCAAAATACTGCTGCTAAAAATAATATACTGATATCCTAAATATAGACCAGCAGATTTAGTAAGTTACTATAGGATTAGCATACAACTGGAGTAACCTACCGCTAAAAGAGTGCAAACTGCCATTATATGCATTCTTTTACAGATGTCTCAAAGGGCTAGTTTTAACAAGTAAATAGGCTTCAATTACACTGCTAACCAGGTGCTGGTCCTACAACCTTACCTTATACCCTAGGGTAAATTGCAGAAGAACTACACAAGTTCTGATCTGCAACCCAAGCCAGGCACAATTGGTTAACTGAGGTAGTCTGAACTCAAACAATTAATGAAAACACACTGCTCAATCATAACAGTATACAGTATTCTGCAAAGCGCTTTGAGATGTTTAGTAGATGTGAGAAGCTCTATATCAAATGTGAGATGATTATTATAATAAACACATGCATTTTTGTGAGCTCAATTTCTATTATAAAGCACAGAGCTCAAAAGATAAGGGTGGATATTCCTAATTGAAAAATTAAAATGTAGGTTTAATTAAGAGCGAGATTTTAAAGTCGCAGTTTCATATCAATTCACAAATGTTGGGACTAAAATTGAAGGAAAATGATAGCATACCACCATATTGCTTCACCAATTCTTCACACATTATTTACATGCAAGATTGGACCTACACAATATTTGTAATTCCACTCTGGTTCAGAATATAAACAGAGCAAGGTAAATACAGCATCAGCACACTTGTTGTTTGCAGACATCATCATCGTTCATGATTGGCCAAAAACACTGCACAAGTCTATATATTTCCTGCATTCAGGAGATCGTGTATATCATGACATGTATAAAACGGACAGCATTTGTTCAATCACCGATGATGTGATTTAGTTCTGAAGGGCAGAGTCCAAAATGCGTTCAAGGTAAATGCGCATACTACATGTCTTTGACCAACCAAATTCTGGAGAAATGCAGTTAAACATTAAAAATGAAGCAACAAAAATTTTAATCATTCTTGTGCATATAAAAAAATCTTTAAAAACTGGTGCTCTGGTAAGCAGCTATCTACAACATTTGTCTTCAAGAAATAAGGACAAGAACTAGTATTTCAGTGCCTTGGGAAACGAATTTGTCCACTATATTAAGTGACAACTCGAATAAAGATCATTAATAGAACCACAGAATTCAAATTCTGCACAAATGGAAGGCAAATAGACCACTGCTAGTGATGTCTGGTCTTTCACTTTAGAACATTACAAGCAATTCGCAGAACCACGTACAATACACTTATAACCAGTTGGAAAACACATTAACTGCTCAGTCCTAAGAAACAAATTAGTACAAGTCAGTTCATCAGATGTGAGATTAAGTCACTATAAAGGCAACACCTCCGGCTTAAATATTCCGTAACAAAATATCCTAGCAATTAGATTTTAATTTCTGTGATAAGTGAAATTAAGCCAGAGCATAAAAATTAATGAGAATGAATAAGTGAATTTAAAATGAGCCCAGAGTGGTTTAACTCAGATAATCAAAAGCTATTAGCTCCAATTCAGATATATGGAAATGTTACCTAAAGCACCACAAAGAAGTGTTTAAGAATTTTTTTTTGACAAGGGTGGTTTGTGTGGTGTAAAAATAGACCAAACGTGCATGAAGCTACAGATAGGTCCAATGAGGAATAGCGAACTGGAATACAGCAGATAAAGTGAATGCAGTTATTCAATGGAATCCAAAACAAATATAATTAATATTCTCAACATCTGGCAAGCAACAGCACAATGGTATTACATTTTTTTAGAATCCAGCAAGCAAAAAATAATAAAAGTTGTTGCATTTGCAAACATTAAATAGTTAGATAACCAATATTAAGAACCAGACAGTATAAACTTTTCTTCTAGGAATCACAATGTGACAAAGTTAGGTCCCTGTGTGTTATGTTCTGGTAACTGTAAAACTAGAAACGTTGGCAGAGCACCCCTTACAAAGGAAAGGGCTCATTTAATCTATATTTTTCAGGAAGGAAGCTTAGCCATTTTTCACTTCTCAGTTTCGAAGAAAGCAATTTTACATTCAACAAAACTGAATTCAGAACTGATATTTTATACTGTAGGAGAATATTAAACTGATTTGAGCATAGAACTATTTATCATATTTTAATCAAATATATTTGAGGTCAGTCAGGTGTGCATCTTTTAGACTAAGCAAAAACAAAATTACATTTATAGAGCGCCTTTCGTGTGGGGAGGATGTCCCAAAGCACTACAGGACTCCACATTACATGTATGCTATTGATGCATGAAAATTTCCCTGTGTGAAAAGGAATGTGGAGGGAGGGAGCCTGCTTACCCAATTACTGATAGTGTTAGGCACAGGTTGACAAGAGCAATGGCTTGGTGTACATTCGAGCAGTGATGGGAGTTTAATAAACCAAAATTACATGGCCTGCCATTGAGAGCACTGTCAAGCTTCCCACTACTTGTCCAGGTAGAAAGAACCATCCTACCCGTTATGGCTTTGATGGGTTAATAGGAGCTCAGTGGGAAGAATCACTGCTCTCAGTGACTGAACATGTTCTGAATGCCAAATTGTTTTCCACTCCTTTCCCCTCCCCCAACATGCATTAGCTAAAGATTTGGAGCATGAAGTCACAGCCCTTTCATATCAAGTTACATGCACATGAATTAAATGGTCAGTGAGAAGTTAGTTGGTAGCCATCCGGGCTTTCAAGTTGACAATTAGTAGCAAGCAAAACAAATATAGCAGGGATTTACCAGAAAATGATTTCTAAGCACATCCCATGCAGTTGTTATTTATTTTAAAAATTTAGCAGTTCACTGGTAAAGATCATAGATTCACAGAATGTTCCCAATTGTTGACAATCATTTCACATCTGTAAAAGTTTGCTGAAACCTGGAGCAAAGGTCCACTGAAGCCATTCCTGTTATTTACTGATCTATATCAAGTGCACCATTTCATGCCTACACAAGTCAACTATTTAACCATTGGAAAATAAATACATGCAGAGGTTTACAGAATAAAATTTAGGCAGATCTTGATATATTGGACTCCAAATATAGCACAACAGTGCCTAATTTTATTCCCAAAAAATACAAGTTGCATTTGTATGCTCAGAAAAGCAAACCTGTTGAGGCATACAAGAAAGTGGGAGAAAAACAGCTTTAAGCAACTGTTCCCGGGTCATGATACCAAAGTCCAAACATCAGTGCCAGTGTTTAAACACTAAAGGTGGATTTCAAGATACAGTATTAAGCATTTTAACAGAAATCAGGATATTGACTAACAGATTCTCTACAACTGAAGATGCAAGATTCTCACTTTGTAGGATCCATTTGCCTGCATCACATTTTGTTTTAGTAATTCCATGTTTTGAAAGTGCACTTTTAGTATTGGGTTTAGGTAGATCCCATCAGCAAGGACTCAAGATGATATTGCACAGTGACTTCCGACTATACCATATTTCAATACAAAGAATCCACAGTAAATCAATCCAGAGGATTCCCTAAAATCTCAAAAGTTTCAAAAAGGTTACTCTCCACACACTTAACTACAGATGAGCATAAAATTCAAATGCAAAGGACTGATCACCTTCAATCATAACAGCAGAGGCTGTAAAGTCATATATGACCTGTTTCCAAATAATACGGGCAACTGTTTGAACATTGTGTTCTGGCTACCAGAAGCACTAATCACTAATGCCCCTCTTGACTTTTTCCATAGCTTTGATAAGCTAGACAGGTGCTTCTGTCCCATTAACAAAACAATCTGCATCATAAACTAAAGTTACCACACAAAACCCTGTACATCATCGGCAACAACCACCCTTAACCATTACAACAATGGTCTCCTATTTCAAGGAATTTCCATTATTGTGGTACATTTGCATGACTGATCACTGTAGACTGGCTACAAATGAAGATGGATTTGCAATACCAATACTGGGTGTGAAACCTACTCTGATCTGGGAAATTACTCTGTCCACTGAATATTGCAGCAGGCACTATAGATTGATTGTGGCATCTCCAGAATTAGGGAGAACACACAACAGGACACTTGATGCCTCCAGGGCAGCCCCATTTACATTCACTTTTTTTAAAAAAAACAGTAAAAGCTCAAGAAATCTAAATCAGAGAAACAAACACGGTTCATTTGGCCAAGACTGACCAGCTGGAGAGAGCCGATCAACACTTAAGTCTAAATTGGACAGGAAAACCAGTTTCTGAGTGCAAGTGAGATGTTAACCCAAGATCCTGTCTATGTGTTCTTCAAAACTTTAAAAATCCCAGAAAATTATTTTAGTAAAAATGGAGAATCATCCAGATAAATTAATCATTTTTTTTTAAAAAGGCATCCATTTTACACACTGAAATGACAATACATAAATTATAAAACCATTTGAGATATTGTGATGTAACAGCACTAAAACAAGTTCATCTGTAAACTATATGTAGTGTTAGATATTAAATTTGATATTACCTTTATTCCAGGTCAGAATATTTTAGACAAGTTTTAAGCATAGTCCAACATTACATTTGACTTGTTTACCAACGTTAAATATAGCTTTTTAATAAAAAAATAATAATAGGAATCCATTAGTAGTTGGTATTCTGCTACAAAACCAATCAGAGTGGAAATCTCATAAAATAAGTCAAGACTTCAGGATTGATTTAAAGCCCCCCAAAAATTGGGTTTTAAATGATGCCGCCAGTAATACAGTGTTTCTAATCACATTATTTCACTCTGTCAAAAAAAGGGACATATATTTTACATTAGTTATTAAATAAGCAAGTTGTTAAAATGCACTTATTGGAATAAATACTGTAGCAGGCTAAAGATTATTTTAGCACAATTTACCCATTTTAATTCCTAGAGTCTTTATAAATAAAATACTTTTGGAAAGGTAACAGACTAAATAAATTCATACGTGGTAACATTTACTTTTAGACTAGTTATGCAGATGACAGGCATGACCACCATAAACCAAATTACTATTGCTAGCAGGAATGCAATGACTGAAGGGCAAACAAATCTATTGTTGGAAGGAGCAGGTGGACTTTTGATTCTGGTCAACAAAGGGGACTAAAGTGAAGGCAACCAATATGGGTATTTAACAATCCTGAAGTTACTATGTCGGCCACTGTTATAAACTGCTTGTAGGCTTTGAAGTTCTTCACAGGATTCCCTATGAAATGAACAGCAGTTCAAGCATATGCCAATCTTTGTGTTAAAGGGTAAAATATCCCATACTGTCAAACTGATCAAAGGGAACAGTAACACAGTAATGCTTTTGCCATTTCATGTTGCAGCATACAAATAAATTCTTCGCATTGCACATATGTAATCATTCATCCAATTTTGCAGCCCATCAGCTGTCTTGAAAACACTAACCTTTTATGCTGCAAAAGCATAAAAATAAGTACTCTCCAACAGGATTGAAAAAGGATAGTGATGGGAGTTAAAATGGTATAACACAATCTCGGGGGTCAGCTAGCCGTCATACACAAGTTTTGTTGTTAATTATGCAAGATTGTGTTACAGCTCTTTCAACCCAACTGTCCACATGCTCATCTTAGCTAAATAAAATCAACGTTTATAACATTAAGAGATTGTTTAAATACTGAGAGAAAAAAAAGCACACACCTTGATTTTGAATGTCAATTTCTGGAAAACTGGCTGTATTTAAAATGTTAATGCAATTTTTTAATAAACAAGATTATTTTAAAGAATATCAACTGAACTCACATGGTACTTTGCATCGGTTTGTTAGGCCTGGTGCTAATAAACTGAGCTTTTTTAAAAAATGCTGCTCAGATACAGGGAACTGAAACTAGTGGGAGAGAGTTAAAAAAAACTTTTGCGGAATCGAATAAGATTGAAACTAACTAGCTAACTGCACATCGGCTGCTAACATAACAGCCTAAGCAAAACAAGCGATAAAAGAAACGCTACTTGGTAGTTACACCAAACCTCGCAATTAACACCATTATACCGCCCAACTGTAATTACAGTCATATACTTCGTGCGTTGAGATTGTAAAAGGTCAGAGTCAGTCTGATAAAGGGGGTAATTAAGTTGTAAAAAATAGATTTCTTTTATAAAAAAACGCCTGAAGAGAAAATAAAAGCTGTGCATCAATTTCGATTACATTTCATTACGCCTTAGTAGAAGACTGTGATTTTAAAAGAAAATACATTGGGAGTATGGATTTCAGGATCCATCTGCCATGAACTAATCTGGAACTTGTTTGGCATAGTCTGGCGCTGCCTAGCGTTCAATCTGCAGTTGCATTTAAGGAGGAGATTCCGATGCGCCCTGCGGGACAAAACTAACAGTGACCTTTTGTGTGTGTTTTTTTGCGGGGGGGGGGGGGAAGAGAAAACGGAAAGCTAGTTGGAAAGCAACGTTTGATACCATTTACAGCGATAGCAACATGTGTGGGTTGATCATTTTTTTAAAAAAAACAGTTCCAGAGCGAAATAACAAGAAACTTGATCGATCGTTCTTCCAAGAGTTTGCTTGAAAGATTTTGTTCCAGGCGACTTGTATAGAAATGCAATTTAAAAAAACAGATTGTACCCTCAAATGTAGCATTTTGTTGCAGCTCGGCTCAACTTCTCATTCAATCCTAATTTAATCACTCCTCGTTGTGTGACTTTTCTCCCAAACCCTCACTTTTTTCAGACCAAACAAAGGATTATTTTTCTTTCGCCCAAAAAAAGTTGGGGGGGGGGATAGAAGTAAAGGATGGAAGATTTTTTTAAACTGATTTACTGTGGCCTAAACAGCAAGTTTTTTTGTTGTTTGTGTGAATAAAGCACGAGATGTCCAGCACGATTGCGAAATAAGTTAGTTGTTTCAAACGCGAAAGAAGCAGAAGAAGTTTAACGGGCCTTTCAGATTTTTTTTCAAATTAAGTTTTATTTTTAAAATTCAAAAAAAAATACAACATTTGGAGGCGGAAATTCCCACGTCAACGAGGAGCAACTTTTTTTTAAAAATGTGTTTTTTTTTAAAAAAAGTAGATAAAAGCCAGTAAGAAGTGTTTTTTTTAAAAAAAACATTGTTTTTCTGAATTTGAGGGGTGCAGAGAGAGGGGGGGGGGGGTGAGGCTGGGGAGGGAGGCGAAAAGTTTTAAAACTGTTTCAACTCACACACATACACAAAATGAAAGAGAGAGAAGTGGAAGGGGAGAAAAAATATAGGGGGGGGACGGACAGAAGGAGAAAAAAAGTTTTTGTCAAGAGCCAAGAGAGGGGGGCAAGAGGGGAGGGGGGGGGGGGGGTTAAAGACCTTAGTTGTGAGGGGGGGGGGGGGGGGGGGAGAGAATAAAAGTTTTATCGAAGAGAAGACTCCTTCTCCCACACGATGACTAGGAAGGAAAGAGAGGGGGCGGGGGTGGGGGGGGTGTAGGGGAGTAGGCCCGGACTCCGGGCTGCTATGTTTAACCCTAACGAGTGTGGAGGGCACAGTTTACCGGCCTGATTGGGGAGGGGGGGTCTCTCTCTCCCTAACTTGTATCTAGGGAGAGAGAGAAGGGGGAGAGGGGAGACAGGAGAGGGAGAGGGTAGACAGGAGAGAAAGAGGGAGACAGGAGAGAAAGAGGGGAGACAGGAGAGAAAGAGGGGGGGTGGGAAGAAAAGGGGGGGGGGAAGAGAAGGAAGAAAGAGGGAGTAAATATGAACCCCTTCCTCTGACACCAGGCTTTAGAACGGCTGGCAGTTGGGGCCTTATCAACCCCCCCCCCCGCCCCACGCCGCCGTCCCCTCCATTTCCCCCCCCCCCCAACCCCCACCAACGCATACCTTCGTCCAAAAGCCGCTCCAAATGCGTGAAAATCCCGCAAAAGCTGGGCAGGCTCGACATCAACTTCTTGTCGTTCATCAGCTGCATCAGATAGTCGGGGGTGGGTCTGGGCTTCTCCTTGCTCTCCATTTCGCCCACCATGGCGGCGGGCAGGGGTGGGTGGGCGACACACACACACACACACAGTGACTTAACTGACTTGAGTGAGTGACGGAGCGAGAGACACACAGAGAGAGACTCGTAACACACAACTCACTCACTCACTAAGACTTAGTCAGGACTCTTTTTTTCCTCTCCCTTTTTAACTCGAACAAAAATAATTTTTTTTAAAAAAAACTCGACTTTCTCTTAAATTTTTGTCTCTCTCTTTCTCCCACCACCCCCCACCCACCCTCCTGTCAAAAATAAACTGCCTTCCTTCCTTTTTCTCTTCTCTTTTTTTTTGGCCTCAAAATGATCTCACAATCAGGGCCCGCTTGTTTTTGTACGCTGTCGGTGTGGCGGGGCACAGGACGAAGTGCAGTCCGCCCGCCCAGTCAGTCAGTCAAGTCACGGCCTCGCTCGAGCTCTCTCGCACTCTCCCGCTCTCTCCCTCCCGCCCTCTCTCCCTCTGCGCACGCGCTCTGCTCTCGTCTCTTCTTTTTACCCTTCCTCCTCCCACTTTTGTCCATTCCCCCCCCACCCCCCCCGCTCCCTTTATATACAGTACTGTGTATATATATAATGCCTCTGCGCAGCCTAACTTCAGCCCTCCCCTCTCACCAACCACCCGAGAGCCGTTTTGATTGACATCCCGCCCTGTCCAATCGTGACCTCCCTTCTCCTCTTTTTTCCCCTTTCCACTCCGCCCACTGGTTTGATTGACGTCCCGTCCCGTCCTGGTCCCGTCGCGTCCCGGTCCCACCCACTCCCGGCTCGTCCAATCAATCGCGTTCTCTCCCTCCACCAGCAGGGGGGGGCGCAGGGGCGGGACTTCGGAGGGTATCAAGTTTGGTTGAAGACGCGCTTGGCTGGCACGCGCACACACACACACAGAGTGAGGGTACCGACTAGCGCATGCGTA
>CM068763.1:10234671-10321785 GCA_035084275.1 Hydrolagus colliei | reverse complement strand
TCAGCAGAAAAATGCACGTACAGTACATGTTAATGACGTATGTTAATCGGGGGGGTGGGGGCAGGGGAGAGGGGATAGTATTAGCTGTGACAAGTTGCTAAACGCCGAGATGGCTCAGCGATCCCCTTAGCAATGTCTCGATCAAACAGAGCGGCTTAATCTACGAGAGGCGACGAGATTATATCGGTTTACACCGCCTGCAGTATCACAATCCCATTAGGGCCCTGATGGTTGTGGTTACAGCTCCTGTCCAGGCTTTGGGATCTGTCACAGACACGCGAGGAAATCAGGAGTGAAGCTTTAATTAACTGACAAATACTTGTCATTTGGCCCGCCGTTAAACCAAGTGAGAAACCATGTTGTGTCTCACTCGCTCTGGTTCTACCCTTAACTCCACCATCTGTTCAAGAGACCGTGTGTCTGTCCCACACGCATGGAAACTCATAGCCCTGATCACCCGGGTGTCCCACACACACGCGACACACACACAACATGCCCACGCACCCTCCCCAATCCCACACACATACCCTCCCACAGCTTATCAATAACGATAAGAAGAAAAATCCTAATCATAATAATAATCTTCGCATTTGATATCGCGCCTCATCCAGTCATCGAGACGCCTCAAAACACTTCACAGAATATGAATCGACCGTGTATTTTGTGGGCGAAACGTACAAAATACATATGATACATATTATAATGTTAACATATAGTATATACATACAGTATATACATATAGAGTGAGAGAGGAAACAAAATAAACGGTCTTGATTCATCATCTTACTGCCACCTGCTCAGCCTCTCTTTCTCTCTCTCTCTGCTTCTCTCTCTGTTTCTCTCTCTCTCTCTGTTTCTCTGTGGAATCACAACTGCTATGTAATATTTACGTTGTAAATCGTCTCTCGTTGATCTGTTGCAGCTGTAATCCCCAAGACTCTCGGCGTGTTTCGCTAATTTATATTGGACCCTTGCGTCTCTGTCTCTCCGACAGAGTCTCTCCCTCATCTGTCCCAGATGTGTTTTTTTTAATGTTTTGCGGAGGGGGAAGGGGTGACTGGGGGAGGGGAGGTGATAGAGGGGTAAACGCTGGATCAACATATCTTTGATATGACACATTAAAATCCCAGCTCCCCATCTGTGCCTATCCACATCCTAATCCTTGCTCAGAGAGCATTACTATTCCCCTTCCCTAACCCTCCCTCTGGACCCACTTTCCAGCTGTTACACACCTGCCCCCCCACCCCCATCCCCACCTCGCCACCCTCCCCCCCCCCCCCCCCACCCACACTCCACACACACAGGACGCTGCCGTGCGCAATTGGCTGCCGCGTTTCGCCCACAAATATACCGTCAGTTCACTTTACAGTACATTCTGCGAAGCGCTTTGAGACGTTGATAAGATGTGAAAAGCGCTGTATCAAATGCAAGGGTTAATAACATTATTATTATTCTAACAAGAAGTTGCATTTATGTGGCATGTTTCACTTCGTGAGGAATTCCCAAGGCCCTGGGAGCAATCAAGGGTTTGTTTTGCTCTTTCGAACGCAATAAATGATTTCGATCATTAGGGTTAGGGTTAGTCTGTCTCTCTCTGTGTTTATGGCTTTCCTCTCCAGCTCCCAAACTAGAACCTAATCGCCCACAGTCTCAGTACCAGCGGCGAGCGAGCGAGCGAGCGAGGCGAGCGAGCGAGCGAGCAAGCGAGCGCCTGTCAGGAACACAGAGCTCCGAACAGCCGAGACTGGGCAAGCGTGAGTCAATGGCCTCACCGATTGACAGGCTGAGAGCCTGGTTTTCGAAAACTGTTGCTTTTGCTCATTGTGTTAAACTCACTGTTTACTCAGCTCAACAAACAGCCGCGTCAATCATTATTGCACCCCCCCCCCCCCCCCCCCCCCCCACTCCTCTCTTCCACCATCTCCCCAACCATCACACCCACCCACCCCCACCAACTCCCCAACTCGTATCTCAAAAGGAACGCTAGGGGTGTAGAGGCATTTCTCAACGTTTAGCTGTGGGGACTTCAGCCAAAGGGCCCAGGGATTTTGAACGCGGCTGAAAACAGATGGGTGGGGTGTGGGGGTGGAGGAGGGTTTGAAAAAAAGCTTTCCTCACTGTCGGAAATTAACGGTTTCAATCTGGACGAGGGGCTCAGCGAGACAAATCTCTCTTCGGATTGGCACAAATCGAGTCCAGTTCATCAATCGCGCCCAGGGATAGAGAGAGAGAGAGAGAGAGAGAGAGACACTGTCACAGAGAGAGTCCGCAAAGACAGGTCCCAGTAAATAGAACTGTCAGTTACAATGGGGGATTGGAGGCTGATGAGTGTGTAGTGCGTGTGTGTATGTAGTGTGTGTGCGTGGTGTGTGAGTGTGTGTTTGGTATGCGTGTGTGTATGTAGTTTGTGTGTTGTGTTTGTTTGGTACGTGTGTGTGCGACGAGTGCGCTTGGTAAGCGTGTGTGTATGTAGTGTGTGTGGTGTGTGCGTATGGTGTGTGTTTGTTATTTGTGTGTGTACGTAAGGTGTGTGGCGCGTGTGCTTGTGTGTGTATGTGGTGGGGGAGGCAAATATAGTAAACATCACACACAAGCAGGTATAGATTTCTAGAAAGTCCAGGTCTGATTGGCGCAAGCCAACGATTGGATTGCAGTTGACGCAAAACTCAGGGTCAACCATTAAAATAAACGGGGATAGATAGAGACTGAGAGATGGAGAGGGGGAGAAAATAAAGTGTTTAATAACACTGAACATTCACTGTTCTGTGGCAACAGACTTAAAAGGGCTAAGTCTTTGCTGAGGCTGGCTGTGCTACCTGTTACTTTCAAGAACCGATATTGTCCTTCAAGAAGGACCTGGATAAATATTGATAATAATAATTCCTGCATTCGATACAGAGCCTTATCACGTGGTTGAGGCGTCTCAAAGCGCTGTACAGAATCTACTGGAGTGAATACAAGTGGAGTGACTGTGTGAAAAGAGTCAGTTACAGTGATATGGGAGGGACAGCCCGATAAATTGGATTGAAAGGATTACTCCAGCAGCTTGGGACGTCCTCCTGACGTAAAAGGCGCTATATAAGTGTCATTGTGTTGTTGTTGTTGTTGTTGCTGCCTTGAGTGGGGGAAGGCAAGGGCAAGGGAGAGGGAGAAGGAGAGGGAGAGTAAATCACCAACCACTCAGGCTCCACAAGCCTCTTTTGATGCCTGGGTTGTTAACAAGGCTGGTTGAGGCCGACGGGCAAGGAAGGCTTTGGCTGTGGAAGGAGTGACACCGTGTGTGCGTTGCCAGCCACTGCAGCGGAGAGGATACAAGAATACAACAACAACAACAACAACAACAAAATGACAGTTCGTTAGCGCCTTTCACGTCAGGAGGACGACCCAAAGCGCTGGAAAGCTGGGTTCGATTCCAGGCCAGGGCAGAACCCCTCAGCAAGTTTCCTTACTCCGCACGCCTGATAATAATCCCTCAAATGAGAAAAAGAAGATTGGTCATTGCGATCCGTTTCAATTTGATATCGCACTTTTCACGTCCTCTAGACATCTCACGGCGCTTCACAGAATGTACCGTAAAGTGAATTGACCGCGTGTTTGTGGGCGAAACGCGGCAGCCAATTGCCGCGCAGCAGCGTCCCCCCCCCCACAAACAGTCGTGTATTTAAGTGAGCAATGCGTTATTTTATTTTTTTTTATCTTGAGGGGATATTATCAGGTTTGCGGAGTAAGGAAACTTGTCCGAGGTTCATACCCGGGTCTCTCGCTTGCGAGGCGAGCGCTCTAAACACTGAGCTGCAGGACTCTGGAAATAAACGCAGGTCCTTGTATCAGGAAACAGCGGCTTGCTGTCGAGCTGTGAAGGAAGAGACTCGCCCTCAATGCAGGAGCTCGATTCCCCTCAAACCCTGTCTGGGATTCCGTTGGTTTCAGTCGCTGTTCGGGAGAGGAAAAAAAAATCAGTTTGCCACAGTTACTGTGTGTGTAACCACACGCACCCGCGCTGAATGGCGGAGTTCATGGAGTCCTCACCTGATGTGGTTGGAGCTCTGTGCGTGTCTGTGTGTTGCTGTGTGCGTGTGTGTGTGTGTGCGTGTGTGCGTGCATGTGCGTGTGTGTGTGTGTGCGTGCATGTGCGTGTGTGTGTGTGTGTGCCAATTTGTGATATCTCTGGGACTACAAGTATTACACACGTTCACGCTCTGATGTTCTGGAAAACGCCTGCACACATTATGTGGTTTATTTACATTTATATACACTGATCACTAGATGGCGCTATCACAGCTCCTCCCTCCTTAATGAAGAAGCGCATGTGTGTGTGTGTTTGTGTGTGTGTGTGTGTGCGTGTGCGTGCATGGACTCCCCGTTAAGAGGCTCATGAGTCACAGGTTCAATGTGGATTTTGCTATCTGGAGTCCTGTAGCTCAATGGTTAGAGCACTCGCCTCGTAAGCGAGAGACCTGGACTTAATTCCAGATCAGGGCGAAACCTTGGGCAAGTTTCCTTACTCCACAAGCCTGATTCAGTGCCTTGGGACGTCCTCCTGACGTGAAAGCCTCTATACAAGCTATACAACCACCAGGGGGACACTTCCGGAACAATTTCCCACAACAACGCACCTCTGTTCAGCAACCACCTGCTTAACGGAACCAGGGGCCGCTTATTTTAAGGCCCCGCCACCCACCCCCACCCCTTCCCCCACCCGCGTCACAGCCCACATTGGAATGCGCGAAAAATACCTGGCTGGTCTGTCAATGACCCCATCTGTCCACTAGGTGGCACTTTTACCCCCAGGGCTATTAGAGCCCCAGCCATGCAGTTATTACAATAGAATAATAATAATAATCCTGGCATTTGATCTAGCGCTTTTCACGTCTTCTAGACCGTCTCAAAGCGCTTCACAGAATATACTGTAAAGTGAGTTGACTGTATATTTGTGGGCGAAACGCGGCAGCGAATTGCGCACAGCGGCGTCCTCAGAAAGAGTCGTGGATTGAAAATGACCAATTTTTTTTGGGGGGGGAGGGAATATTATTAGGCGCGCGTGTGTGCGTGCGTGCGTGCGTGCGTGCGTGTAGAAAGGAAACCTACCCACGGTTTCGCCCTGACCTGCCTGGATTCGAAACGCAGCTCTCACGCGTGTAAGGCGATCCGAATTAGAAAGCGACAGGATTCACCGGATGCGGTTCCATAAGAAAAATAAATTTATTCGGCCACAAAGATTGGAAACACAACACGGGAGGGGACGCGGGTCAACGTAAGGCCTTGAACACCCGCTAGCGGTTTATGGTACGCTTCCATCGACTTCATCGGAACGAAAAAGCTACACGTTGGAGGCAAAACACAAGTGAAACAAACGACTGGGCACCAGACTTCCTGTCCACAAATACAGCAGCAGATCGCACTTACAAAGCACCATTCACCTTGCGAGGATGTCCCAAGGGCGTTTAGCGATTGGGTTCACACACAGGAGGGTTGGAGAGCGGGGTCATAATAATAAATAATAATCCTTGCATTTGGTATAGGGCTCTTCAAAGCGATGCACAGAATGGACCGTCATGTGATTTGAATGAATATTCGTGGGGGGGGGGGGGGGGGGGGGCAAAACGAGGCAGCCGATTGCGCACAGCAGCGTCCCCCACAAACGGTCGTGGATTGAAATGACCAATTTTATTGTTGTGATTTTTTTTTGGGGGGGAGGGATTATTATTAGGTGTGTGTGGGTGTGTGTATTTGGAGTAAGGAAACTTGCCCAAGGTTTCGCCCTGACCTGCCTGGATTCGAACACAGGTCTCCCGCTTGTAAGGCGAGCGCTCTAACCACAGAGCTGCAGGTACACAGCGCCTTTCACGTTGGGAGGACATCTGTTGACAATCAGGGACTTGCACCCGAGCTTTGTGGTTTAGACTCAGGAGGGTTGGAGAGCGGGGAGGGTGGGGTTCGGATGGTGACCGAAGGAGCGGTCAAAGAGGAGGGGGCCAGGCGAAGGGGTAGTGGGATGGAGTTCCAGAGGGTGGGGGCAGAGAGGCTGAAGGCCCGGACTGCCGATGATGGAGCGGGAAGGGCGGAGGACGTGGAGCAGGCAGCGGGAAGGTCCATATGGAGTCAAATACACGCCAATAAAGTCATCCGAGATCCATGTAAGTGAACAGATCCACAAAACACAATGTCTTTTGAGATCCACTGAGAAAATTGACTGCGTCAGGTAAACGTTCTAACACACGCACGCACGCACGTGCACACACACACACACACACACACACACACGTGCCCAAAACATGTGGAACGAATTGAAAGAGTCAGCAGTGAGTCCCACCGGGCCCGACGCTAAAGGGTTCTGGAAGGTCATTTCCTTCAGGTCCTGGCTTGGACTTCCTGGAAGATCATGTCGCCGTCGTTGTTGTTGGACACGCTGAACGACTTGCGCGAGGTCTTCCACGTGCTCAGGCGGTGGATGAGGTACCTCCGGAACTTCTTGGTCAGGAAGCAGTAGATGATGGGGTCCAGGGCGCAGTTCAGGCCCATCATGCACAGCGTGACCTGGTGGGCGTTGTCGACGGCCCGGCGGAAAGCGCAGTCTTCCACCCGCCACAGCTTCAGCACCGTCAGCGTCCAGAAGCCCTGCACCACGTGGTGCGGCAGGAAGCACAGGCTGAACACCAGGAGCACGGCGCACACCATCCGGAAGGCGCGCTGCTTGACCGAGTGTTTGGTGTTGCCGGGCTGCACCGACTGGACCGACAGCAGCCGCAGGATATGGACGTTGCACACGATGATGACCAGGAAGGCCAGGAAGAAGGCGCCGATCAGGATGAAGTTGATCACCACCACCGGGCCGGACGACGCCTTGTCGTAGCCCTCGAAGCAGCGGAGGGCGCCGTCGCCCGTCCGGTTGGTGCCGGACAGGAAGAGGAACGGGACGGCCCCGCACAGGATCAGGAACCAGATGACGAAGGAGACCACGGCGCCTCTCTTCCTGCCGCTCTGCTGGACGCTCTCGATGGGACGGGCCACGGCGCAGTAGCGGTTGTAGCTGATGGCGGCCAACAGGGCGATGGAGCAGTAGGTGTTGATGAAGAACAGGGAGCCGACCACTCGGCAGAAGAAGTCCGGGAAGATCCAGTCCCCGTGGCCGCAGTAGTAGACAATCCAGAAGGGCAGGGTCAGGATGAACAGGAGGTCGGCCACGGTCAGGTTGACCATGAAGATCTTGACCTCGTTGATGTTTCTGGACGGTGACATGTGCTTGAAGACCCACAGGACGTAGCAGTTCCCCAGCAGCCCCACCGTGAAGATGACACTGTACACCACCGGGAAGAGGACATACCTGAACTCGGAGTCCACCTCACAGCTGCGGTTGCTCTTGTCCTCGAGGCCGAGCGAGACATTGCTCTGAGGCGTCGTCATGGCGGACGCGGGGCTACGAGAACTCCGTTAAGATCAAGAGGTGAGGGAGGCGTGTGGTTGAAGGGGGGGGGGGGGGGAGTTGGAGTGGTGTTGGGGTGTGGTGTGGGGGAGGGCGGAGAGGGGGAATCTCCCACCCGGCTCTCTTATCTCAGAGAATAAATCCGAGGACGAATCTAGCGAAGGAAAGCAAACAAGAAGAGTTTCAAAACCAAACCAAATCGAATCAAATTGGGAGTCTGTTGGTTTACTAAATGAGCGACTCAGACACCACCACCCCCAAAATGTTTGGAACACTCTCCCTCAATCCCCTCGCCTCTTCCCCTCACCTCTTCCTATGATTCTCTCCCAACCTCCCTTTGGAATGGCTGGCCTGAGCTCTCTGCAGTCTTAAGTGCAGCTGCACCGCGGACTTTAGGAAATAAGACTTTCTCGTATACTATACGACAACAACCACTTTATTAAGTCACATTCCTCGCCTTCAATGATAATGATGATCCTTGCATTCGATATAGGCTTTTTCACGTCTTCTAAACGTCTCACAGAATATACTGTAAAGCGAATTTACTGTCCCACAAACAGCTGTGGATTGAAATGATCAATTTGTTTTTCTTCCAAGGAATTATTATCAGGCGTGTGGAGTGAGGAACTTAGCCAAGGTTTCGGCCTGATCTGGAATTAAACCCACGTCTCTCGCTTTCAAGGCGAGTGCTCTAACCACTGAGCCGCAGAACTCCAGATACTAAATCCATATTAGCCACTTAACGAAGAGTCCACGCACACACAGACACCCACACACACACACACAGAGAGCTCTAACCACATCAGGTTAGGACTCCACGTCCTGTGCCGTTCAGCGAGTAAGTGTGTGGGGTTACACACTCAGTGTCTGTGGCAAAGGATTTTTGGTTCTCCACCAAGCAGAGACTGCAACCAACGGAATCCCAGACAGGGTTTGAGGAGAATCGAGCTCCTGCATTAAGGGCGAGTCTCTTCCTTTACAGCTCGACAGCAAGCCGCTGTTTCCTGAAATCAGGACCTGTGTTTATTTCCAGAGTCCTGTAGCTCAGTGGCTAGAGCACTCGCCTCACAAACGAGAGACCTGGGTTTGATTCCCGGCAGGTCAGGGCGAAACACGCACACACGCCTGATGATAATCTGTCAAAAATTTTTTTTTTTTTAATTGATCCTTTCATTCCACGACTCCTGTTGTGCGCAATTGGTTGCCGTGTTTCGCCCACAAATATACAGTCAATTCACTTTCCGATAGATTCCGTGAAGCGCTTTGAGACGCCTAGCAGACGTGATAAGGCGCTATATCAAATGTCAAGGATTATTTTTCTTATTACTGTCAACATCATGCCTCCATCGCACAGGACAGCATCAATGCATTCCGCGGCTCACAGATTATATTGGTAAATCTATAAGCTAAATCTTTTTTGGACCTTGGATAAGTTATACATATGACTGCTTACAGACTTTGTTGCTCTCCTTTGCAAAATAGTTACGAGAACCTCCATTAAAATGAGCAAATAAATAATTTTAAGATCCATTTTGGATTTAACATCAAAACAGAGAGGTTTCAGGGCTCGTGTTAGTTGTTAAATGTAACTTGGAAAACATAATATTCCTCTCAAAATCTCTCTTGAATCTTATCTGCCTGAAAAGCCTGTAGCTCAGTGGTTAGAGCACTCACCTTTCAGGCATGAGACCTGTGTTCGAATCGAGGCTGATCGGGGCGAAACCTCAGGTAAATTTCCTCATTCCGCACATGCGCTTAATATAATAATAATCTCTCCCCCCCAAAAAAATTATAATTTAAAAAAATAGGTCATTTCAAACCACGACTGTTTGTGGGGGAGGACGCTGCTGTGCGCAATTGGCTGCCACGTTTCGCCCACAAATATACAGTCAATTCACTTTACAGTATATTCTGTGAAGCGCTTTGAGACGTCGATAAGATGTGAAAAGCGCTATATCAAACGCAAGGATTATTATTATATAAGTGCTTCAAGATCTATTTCTCACACTTCTCACACTTGCAGTTCTCCACTGAGTCATCATCACACAAGCCAAAGGCAAATCAAGCTCCGACAAGCCTCAGAACACAGGAGCTCCTGTGGTTAGGAGCACTTGTCTTGCAAGCTGGGGAAACCAAGACCTGTGTTCGAATCCAGGCAGGTCAGGGTGAAACCCTGGGCAAGTTTCCTTACTCCACACGCCTAATAATAATCCCTCCGAAAAAACACAATAATAAAATTGGTCATTTCAATCCACGACTGTGTGTGGGGACGCTGCTGTGCGCAATTGGCTGCCGCGATTCGCCCACAAATATATACAGTCAATTCACTTTACAGTATATTCTGTGAAGCGCTTTGGGACGTTGATAAGATGTGGAAAGCGCGATATCAAATGCAAGGATTATTATTATTATTTTTAAAATGTAATTGTAAAGTGTAGTGACTGCGAATTTTGTACGCTGATACAGCTTACCGTTGACAGTACCAAGATTCCCTTATCCAGCTAGGAACAACATAGCCCCCTTTAAGGCTTTGGCTTACCTAGTTAACAGGGAACAAATCCCTCCTCCCAGTTTCAAAAAGGATTCTGTTATGGAACAGCGCACACACCCAGCGAGGCCGTGGGTTAATCATTGTACTTGGGATTCCCAGGTATCAGTTACTCACTATGGATGAAGCCAAGAAAAGTTTTAAGCCAAGAAAACATACATTACAAATGGCCTGTTTTACAGGTAATGTAGCCCGATGTGGTAGAGCTCTTGTGTTTTCCAGAAAAAAAACATTCAAACATTTCTCACACTTGCAGTTCTCCACCGAGTCATCATCACACAAGCCAAAGGCAAATCAAGCTCAGACAAGCCTCAGAACACAATCTACGCTGCACACTCACAATGTGAATTCCCACCCAGTCTCAGCCCGAGAGTTAATTTCCTTTGCTCTCTCTCTGGTCTGACGCACGTTGAGACTGTAAACTGCATTTCCCTGTTTCCAGACCGATTAACTGAGGCTATTTGGCCTTAGAATTTAAGATCAAACAGAATCATTGCTTCTTCCCGCAGTTGTAAGAAATAATAATAGATTCTATAGTACAGTCGCCCACAAATAGACAGTCAGTTCACGTTACAGTGTATTCTGTGAAGCGCTTTGAGACGACTTGAAGACGTGAAAAGCGCTATGTCAAATTCAAGAATTATTATTATATATTATTACTCTATTAAACCTTACGATCGGTACATCTGCTTTCACGCCGGGAAGACGTCCCAAAGCGCTTCACGGGATACGCTGTAAAGAAATAATGCTTGCATTTGATGTATCATTTCTTCAAGATGTCTCAAAGCGCTTCACAGAATAGATTGTAAAGTAGTCACTGTGTATTTTGTTTGACGGGCTGGGCAAAATCTTAGGCTAAATTTCCTTACTCCACACACAGTCGTTTACAGCCGTAAGTCGCAACCCGGTTGTTAGTCGATTGGCAGTTCGCTTTTCCCGGAGATATTAATCACTTCAAATTAAATAGTAAGAATCATTCGGTCACACAATTCACGACTGTTTGTGGAGGGGGAGACGCTGCTGTGCGCAATTGGCTGCCGCGTTTCGCCCACAAAATACACAGTCGATTCACTTTAGAGTATATCCCTTGAAGCGCTTTTAAACGCGTAGAAGACGTGAATAGATGCTATGTCAAGTATAAGGATTATGTATCAATTTGTGTTTGAAACCAGGCGGGTCAGGGCGAAACCTTGGGCAAGTTTCCTTACTCCACACACACACACACACACACACAAAAGCCTAATAATAATCCGTCAAAAAAATTGGTCATTACAATCCACGACTGTTTGTGAGGGACACTGCTGTGCGCAAATATACAGTCAATTCACTTTACAGTTTATTCTGTGAAGCGCTTTGAGGCATTGTTAAGACGCAAAAAGCACTATATCAAATGCAAGGATTATTATTATTAATATAACTGAATATCTCCAACGGCAATGATACAAGGAGTGGAGGGGGGGGAAGGAAGGGAAATCCTCACCTGGGTATTTTCAAAGGATCTTAAATGAATTTGTTCCCCTCGACCTTGCGAACTGGGAGTTTCTGAGTGCTCAGCCCGACGAGGTGCCTCTGTGCTATCACTGCTTGGCAGAAGCTCTCCGATCTCTTCAGCTCGTTTGATTGAGATTGGGACTTTCCTCTCCACAGCAACAGGGTAGGGCGGTTGCTTGTGCAACGATGAGACGAGACAAATTCTCAGGAGGAAGCAACACACAGACGTCTTATGAAGCAAGACTTGCATTATCCAAAGAACAATACTTTCCTGGCCCGGAGCGAGAGTCTGAGAAAATTTCGCGATGAAGTGATAACCAAAACGTAGCTTCATGAAACCAATACGTTTAACGCTTACATGCTAGCCCCAGGCAGCTGCAAATGTACATTCAATGATCTACTGTAATTGGTAAACTACCTTAGTCATTCTCTTCCTCTCCCTCGTCCTCTTAACCACACCCCCATTTCCCCCCCACCACCACACCCCCACCCTCTCTCTCTCTTGCTCTCTCTGTGTCTATCTCCCACCCACACTCCACAGGACCTAGAATTGCACAATCAGTCACCAGTGGATTTCTACACAATGTAACTCAGGAGGCAGAACAAATGCAATTCGCACAGCTGGCTGGCCTGGCAACCGAGCCAGGAAAAAGGGAGAGAGCGCGAGAGACAGGTTGGGATTAATGGCTCAAAGCACTCACAGCTCGCTCACTCCCTGAAGTCCATTAAAGTAAATCGCTCACAGCAGGTTCAAGGCGATGCGAGTCACCAAGTGAGACTGACTCTCACTTCTCTTTTCGAACAGTGCCCAGTGATGTAGAGCACTCGGGTTTGGCGTTTCTTCCCAAAACAAAAAAAAAAGCTAGAAAATGTAAAATCATCTCCCCGCACTCGAACCCCAAACACATCTTCTTCTGCAATCCTGTTTAGCTGAGCATGTCCGCAAGCCTCACAGAGTAGCTGGAGTCAAGCCAAAATCTGTCCGTGTGCATCTAAGGCCATACTAATGAAACAACCCACAGAAAAGCTTCTGTGGCCAGTGATCAATCGTGGTTTATACATCACATCCCAGCTCAACGATGCCAACTAGGCCAATGCCCTGCTGGTCGGCCTCCCCGATTCCGCTCTCCACAGGTTGCAGATAATCCTGAACTCTGCGGCCTGTGTCTTCTACCGTTCAAAACTCTGTGATTCCCATCTTCCCCCATCCTCTCCCCCGACCTTTTTCTCCCTCTCCCGCCTTACCCTCTTTTCCCCCTTTCTCCCCAGGCCCGATTTCCGCGACTGTTTGTGGGACACTGCTGTGCGCAATCTGTCTCCAATTTGGGTTGTCCTCTCGACGTGAAAGGCGCTATATAAATGTAAGTTTTGATTGATTGATTGATCCTCGCTCGACTCTACTGGCTCCCCATCATCCAGAGGATCCAATTCAAGATCCTGTTCCTCACATATAAATAAAGCCCTCCACAACCTCGCCCCCGCCCTACATCCGTGACCTCCTATCCCCTTACCAACCTGCCTGCCCCCTCCCTCCACTCAGCAAGCACTGGCCTGCTCCACGTCCCCCTCCCCACCCCCCCTCCCCACCATTGGGCGAGCGAGCCTTCAGCCACTCTGCCCCAAAACTCGGAAACTCCATCCCGCAGGCCCCCCGCCTCGCCCCCTCCCTGGCCTCCTTCAAGTCTCACCTCAAGACTCTCCTCTTCAACGGAACCATTGGCAACTCCTAATCCCCCCCCTTTCCTCCCCCCCCCCCGCAACACTGTCCTCAGCTCGGGTACGAAGCAATGACTGTCCATCGCCTTGCGACGTCCTCCTGACATGAAAGGCGCTATACAAGTGTACGTTTGTTGTTGTTGTTTGTTGTTGTCGCTGGCAAACGATTTGCTAATCGACCAACCACTATATGATTACTTACTATAATAATACTACTGTAGTTGTACTAGTCAGCGCCTTGGGACGTCCTCCCGATGTGAAAGGCGCTCTATAAATGTAAATTGTTGTTGTTGTTGTTAGTGGGGTTATAAGTGGCATTATTAGTATTATTAGTAGTAATTTAATAATTATTAATATTAATAATGCTTGCATTTGATATAGCGCCTTATTACGTCTTCTAGACGTCTCAAAGTGCTTCACAGAATACACTAATGTAAAGTGAATTGACTGTATACATTTTGTGGCCGAAACGCGGCAGCCAATTGCGCACAGGCAGCGTCTCCACAAACAGTCGTGGATTGAAATGACCAATACTTTGTATTATTAGTTCGACAGGTAATTAGCAGGGGCAGTGTGTGTGTGGAGTGAGAAAACTTGCCTGAAAAAGTCTCGCACTCTTCCGGAGAGTTACAGAGTTCTAACAAAAAACATCGGAAAGCGATCGTGGAACAAACTTGCCAACAAACGATCAGGGTTCTTAACCTTCTGCGTTCTCACATGACACTGCTGACCAGATGTTGGCCGAATGATTAACTAATTAATTACGGTTCGTAACTCTGAAAGATAAACTTCTTTTGAAAGCAATTCCCGTAATCTTCCCACAAACAGACAGAACTTGGTCATTTTCAGGAACGGGGCCAGTAAAATCCGGGCCACCGAGTTCAGCTTTCCATAATTGAAAAGGGAACATCCCAAGCGTGAGATGTTCCCTGTGATTCGAATCCAGGCAGATCAGGGAGAAACCTTGGGCAAGTTTCCTTACTCTATACACACACGCGCACACACACACACGCGCGCCTAATAATAATCCCTTCCAAAAAAAAACACAATAATAAAATTGTTTCATTTCAATCCACGACTGTTTGTGGGGGGGACGCTGCTGTGCGCAATTGGCTGCCGCGTTTCACCCACAAATATATACAGACAATTCACTTGACAGTATGTTCTGTGAAGCGCTTTGAGACGTTGATAAGATGTGAAAAGCGCTACATCGAATGCAAGGATTATTATTATTATTATTATTATTATTATCGCGTTCCTCGAGCTGAGGTGGCCTTGCCTGGGCCGATGGCTCGGGCAGTTTGGTCGCCAGACAGAATAGAAGGTTCTGGGTTTGAAGCCGGATAAGGCCACGCCATCCCACCACCCTCTTGAGATCCACAATTCGAGCCTCGGTTAGGATCTGGGACATTTACAGAAAGAGGTTACTGCCCTAATCTGTCCCCACACAGTGCCACCTCAGCCCTTCTAGTTTCTGTTTTCACATACCTGTCCACTTCCCTCTTGAAACCCACATTAGACGCTGCCTCTAACAACAACAACAACTTACACTAGCCGTTCATGTCGGAATGAAGTCCCAGCGCAGGAGTGGGGGTGTGGGGAGCAGTGGGGGTGGAGGTGGGGATTGGGAGGGTGGCAGAAAACACAGTCGAAGAGGAAGGTCTTCCTATAGACTTATAGGAGCTAAGAGAGGGAGTGAGGGACAACCAACACCATACTTGGCAGAGCAGTCCACGTCCCTGCGTGCAAAAAAATCTTCTTCTAAGCTCTCGTGATTATCTTGTTTCTATTGAAAATAACAGCGTCATCTAACTCCTCGAATATTATTCCACTGTTCTCCAGTGGTTGTTGCCCCGCGTTTGGCTGGCGGGTCAGGCTGGTTCTCTGAACCCCGATATAGGGGCAACAATTCCCCAAACTTTCTGACCCAGAGAAAGACCATGAGTGACTGTTGTTGGGAAATGAAAGGTGTAAGTCCCAACATTGTGGAAGCAGAAAGTGTTGCTTCTTTCAAATGCCAATAAGATAGATTTATTTTAGGAAATAATATCTTGGGATACAGTACATAGTTTGGGGCACTGCCAGGATTAGTGGGTGAACTGGATGGACCTCTGCCTTCTTTCCTCTAGCAATTCTTATTGAATTCTTTCGTCTAGCAATTCTTACTGAACTGCCAAACTGTGCCAGCCTGGCTCCTCGCACTGTTAGTGGGGGGCAAGAAGTCAACTTAAGTTCATGGAATCATAGAATCTTACGGCACAAAATGAGGCCATTCGGCCCATCGAGTCTGTGCCGGCTTTTTGAAAAGAGCAACTCAATCCCACTCCCCAGCGTTCTCCCCATAACCGCGCAAACCCATTCCCCCCAAAGTTGGTGTAACAAGACTCATTCCTCATCGGTTAAAATCGAACTATACAACCACATATCGTCCCTCCACAGAAATCCATTTCCCCTTTCCTCCCTTCTAATGTAACCACATGTCACATCCTGAGTAACAATTGCATAAAACGACAACAACTTGCACTTATATAGTGCGCTCCACCCTGTGTTGAAGGGGGATAAACTCAGAAGAAATCTACCTCAGTGGTATTTCCGTGAGTGAATAGCAAACCTGTGGAACAGCAGGCTCCCCAGAGAGAATGCCTGAAGCAGGAAATGTTGATTCTTTCTAACACAAAACTGATAGTTTCCTTTTAGGAAATAATGTTACGGCATACAATCCATTGTTAGCTCGGCGAATGTGCAAAATGTGCTTTAAGGTAAGGCTTTAAGGCCGGTGTTGAAAGTGAGGTGGGAGAGGGCGAGTCAGAGGGGATTTCAGAGAGTGTTTGGGGGTGGAGGGGGGAAAGGGGGAGTGTGTGGAAACTGGAATGCCAACTAGATGGACCTCGGTCTTTTGTTTCGTCCGGCAATGATAACGCTTGTGAAAGGGAAAAGGCGTCGAAGGGTGGGCAAAAACAAGTGAAACTCACTTACCAGCAAGGCGAAGGGTTTAGGAAGTGAGAATACGAAACACGTACATTCCCAAGGAGGAAGCTCGAGAGAGCCCCAAGGATTGACTCATTGCCCACCATGTCGAAATAGTATGAACGGGGGCAGATGGAATGCTGAGCTCTGTTGCCTAATCAGATGAACGTATGTCACCAGAAGTCCAGGATTCTGCTCAAGACACACTTAATACTATTTTGGTCTCTTCTACACTTGACGAACGTGTATAATAATAATATGTAACAACAAACAACAAAATTACACTCGTATGGCGTCTTTCATGTCAGGAGGACGTCCCAAGGCGCTGGACATTCACTGTGTTAGATGGGGAGGGAATAAGGGGTTTAGAAATTGCCGCTGGGACAACAACAACAACAATTTACATTTATATAGCGCCTTTCACATCGGGAGGACATCCCAAGGCGCTAAACAAGAGGCGTGTGACCCGAGCTGGGAGGGGAGTGTTTGGGAAGGGGTGAAACACGAAGGGGAGGTAAAAGAGTTCGGGGTGGAACAAAGAGGAGCGTTTTGAGGTGGGACTTGAAGGACAGGGAGTGGGGGGTGGGGCGGGGCAGAGGGACTGCGGGATGTAACACAACAAAATAACTGTTAAAAAAAAATCTAATCATAAATTGGTCACTTCAATCCACGACTGTTTCTGGCGTACTGTTCTGCGGAATTGGCTGTCACGATTCACCCACAAGATACAGTCACAGGATATCCTGGGAAGAGGTGATAAGGCGCGATAACACATGCAAGGTGAATGGTGAACATGTCACATGCAAGAAGGTGAACCCTGGCATCCAGACCTCTCAAAGAGCTTTGCAGAACAAAACGTATGCTTCGAATCAAGCAAAACCGTGGGCAAGTTTCCTTACTCCACAAGTCTGATAATAAGACAACAAAAACAATAATAAATTGGTCACTTCAATCCACGATTATCTGTAGTGACGCTGTTGTTCGCAGTTGGCTAGCATGTTTCACCCACAAATACACAGTCAATCCAATTTACAGTAGATTGTGTGAAGCGCTTTGAGACGTCTAGAAGACGTGAAACATGCTATATAAATGCGATGATTATTTTGATTATTGTAGCTCGTTTTCACATCTTTGAGAGGTCGCAAAGCGTTTCATAGAATATACTGCAAAAATGAATTGATTGTATTTTGTGTGGTGGGGGTTCCAAAATTTAAGGCAAATGTATGACAAATAGTTCAGTTATTAGAGCACTCGCCCTACAAACGAGAGATCCATGTTCGAGCCCTGGCAGATTAGGGCGAAATCTTGGGCAAGTTTCCTTACTCCACATACACGCCTAATAATAATCCGAAAATAAAACAATAAAAATTGGTTGTTTTAATCCACGACTGCTTGTGGGGGACACTGCTGTGCGCAATTGGCTGCCACGTTTCGCCCACAAAATATACAGGCAATTCACTTTACAGTACATTCTGTGAAGCGCTTTGAGATATTGATAAAATGTTAAAAGCGCTATAACAAATGCAAGGATTATTATGATTATTATAAATACGCACACAGCCGTGTTATATTTTGAAGGACAGACCAGTTAAATCACAGTCTTCTGGCTTGGTTCCTTTGACCACAACTTGGCTTTAGAGCCTCAGTGCAACATGTCAACATCGCAAAGTGCTTCACCACCCAGTGAGTCGGAAGTGTGGGTTGGGGGGGGCAATGGAATTAAAGCGTTAGTCAAAAAGGTAAGGCTTTAAGGCCGGTGTTGAAAGTGAGGTGGGAGAGGGCGAGTCAGAGGGGGTTTCAGAGAGTGTTTGGGGGTGGAGGGGGGAAAGGGGGAGTGTGTGGAAAGGAACAGCCTTTTTTTAAAACTAGACCAGCTGCTAGCTCATGTGAATTCCTTCAATGACTGAGCAACTCAGTTTTAAACCACATTCGCCAACTTGGTATCCAACCTATTAAGTATAAAACAAACTTTCTCACCCCCCCAGCCCTCACTCCCCGCTCTGAACTGAATTATAAAAAACATTTTCCAAGTCATCAATATTTATAAACAATTATCCTAACTCAGCGAAGTCGGTAATAAGGTTATTTAAACCTACGCAGAGTGCAGAGAGGGTAGTGGGCAGAAGCAGAGTAGGTTTACTGAGTGCAAAGTACATTAAATCCAACGTGAAATTTAATATCAATCCTTTTTCATTTCCGCTTCCTCAAAATTGACATGTCCTCTAGAGATTTCTCCAGACTGGCATTTACGTCCCAAGTTGCTGTGGATGAGCAGATTATTGCCAAACGCTGCCGAAGGGAGAAAACACAAGTTTACAAACATAGCAATGGGCGAGCCGAGTGGACAGAATCAGATTGAAAATCTAATTGTGCTTTGGTTTTCATTGCATTTCTCCTTCGTTGATAGCTGGCCACGAATGACATGTTATAAAAATCTCCTTGCAGTTGACGTAGCGCCTTATCACATCGTCTAAACTCTTGTCTCAAAGCCCTTCACAGAATATACTGTCAAGTGAATTGACTGTGAATTTGTGGGCGATACGCGGCAGCTTCCCCGCAAATAGCCGTGGATTGAAATGACCAATTATTATTTTTTTTTTTTGGAGGGATTATTATTAGGCGTGTGGAGGAAGGAAACTTTTCCCAAGGTTTTACCCTGGCCTGCCTGGAATGGAATCCAGTTCTTTCGCTTGTAAGTCGATAGCTCTAACCACTGAGCTACAGAACTCCACGAGGACTCCTACAAGACTCATCTTGGGTCTTACCTCCCACCATAAACACGCTTAACACTTCCTGAACACCACGTGAAAAAGTTCTCCTTCCGCGTGGGTTTGTAAGCAGAACTGGAATCGATCTCTCAACAGAAGTCTCACATAATGAGTACCCACAAGATGTGTCTCAATTCAGTTGACATACCCCTTACCCTCCCTGAATCATGTGCGAAACGGTCTGCCCGCCACCCCCTCCACCACTGATGGAGACACAGACAGGCTTTGAAACATAAATATTTGGTCCCTTCCAAAAATAACAGGGGGCAGACTTTCTCCTCGTTCAATCCCACAAAACGGCAAATGCTGAGCAATCAACACGTACTTTCTCGGGAGGAAAAAAGAAGCCAGGTGTTGCGGGCAGACAGATGGCAAACACAGTTCAAAACAGAGAGAGAGAGAGCGATGCACAGATCAATAAAACTACACAGTGATCTTGGGTACAGTTAAGAAAGAACAAAATATTGGGAAGGTTAGCCAAAGCGCTAACCTTCAAGGCGATAGAGGCCACTTTACATCGCATCGATTATACAATCACCTCAAAAGCGCGTAACAATGTAAATTGTGGTGACTGCATTTTGTAGGCGAATATTGCATGGGTACATCACACACTCACAGACAATCTGAACCCACTCATTCCACCCGCAACAAAAAAGGACGTATACACAACTGAACGTTCCCAATATTTCCAAACACTATTTTAATGATTACTTCTGATGACCAAAGATAGACAAATTGTTCATCACAGTACAAAAAGGGTACAAAATGTGAAATAACAGGGCTTAAAAATTAAAGGTTTTTCAAAAGATACAAGGTCGAAATCAACCTCTTATACTGTACATTTACATCATATTGTCTTAGAATTGATAAGCAGTAAAGCCCTGCTGTGGGTGTACGTGTGTGTGTGTATATGTCTGTGTTTGTGTGTGTGTGTGTGTTTCTTTCGGGATAAAATTAAAAACAGCAACAGCAAAAAAAACATGTACGAGTCAGTAGAACGGTCAGGAAAATAAAAACTTCTGCCACCATATTGCAAACACTATAGCCTAAGTGAAGATGTTTCCTGGTATAAACACTGCTTTGAAGTTCTTTTGTGTTTATCGTTTTTTTTTCTCATTGTGAATAAGATTCTGGCAAAGATTTTCCCCCTCCCTTCTATCGCTGCTCCATTTTCACTTTGGGAGGTTTCAGAAAACTTCTCTGTTTTTTCTCTTTTTTGCCCTTTTTGTTAGCCTGGAAATTCCTCCAGCTGTCAACCCGTCCGTCTCTGCTCTCCTGAGGTAGCAAAAAACACGGGGTTAGGCAGTTTCCAACTGGTAGTAGTAATAATAATCCTTGCATTTCATATAGCGCTTTTCACACCTTGTCGACGTCTCAAAGCGCTTCACAGTATATACTGTAAAGTGAATTGACTGTATATTTATGGGCATAACGTGGCAGCCAATTGCGCACAGCAGCGTCCCCCACAGTCGTGGATTGAAAATGACCCTTTTTTTTTGGTGGTGGAGAAGGGGACGGATTATTATTAGGCGCGTGTGTGTATGGAGTAAGGAAACTTGCCCAGGGTTTCGTCCCGATCTGCCTGGATTTGAACACAGGTCTCAAGCTTGTAAAGCGAGTGCTCTAACCACTGAGCTCCAGGAGCTTTTAAACAAAATATATAATTACAAGTATTGCGTTTCGCGATCTTGCAGGATGTGAAGTAGCTCTCACATTTGGGTCAAGTTGTGGGTTCAAGCAAAATCCTCTTCGTGCATTCAGCTGTACAACGGTTGAGACACTGTTCAGATACAAATCTGTGGCAGATACTCAGGGTTATTGGGATGTGAACAAACAGAATCGACACCCCACCAAAGCCTTTCATTCTGCAACTCCTCAGAATGAAGAACGGCGGGGGTTGGGGGAAACGAGTGGCGGACACGCCATGAACCTGGGAAGTGATGGGGATAGGCTTCATGGGCTGAAATTGGTCTGAACAAACGAGAATAAATCTGGGCAGAGTGAGAGTTTCTCTCTCTTTCCTCCCACCCACCTCCTGCACCTTATTGCAAACTCTGTAAAAGTATTTTTTTAAATGACTTAATAATAATAATAATCCCTGCATTTGATTACAGCGCCTTATCACATCTTCTAGACGTCTCAAAGCGCGTCACGGAATATACTGTGAAGTGAATTGGCTGTATATGTGAGAGTGAAACGCGGCAGCCGATTTGCACACAGAGTTGTCCCACAAACAGTTGTGGATTGAAATAACCAATTTATTATTGTCTTTTTTCTTGTGGGATTATTATCAGGCTATGTGGAGTAAGGAAACATGCCCAGGTTTTGCCCCGACCTCCCCGGGAATCAAACCCAGGTCTCGCTTGCGAGGCGAGTGCTCTAACCATTGAGCTACAGGACTCCACAAAGGATTTAACAATAATAATCCTTGCATTTAATAATAATAACTTCTACAAACCTCAAAATTTTTCTGCCACTCTTTATCCCGCTTGGCTTTTTCTTCTGCCTCAATCTCCTCTTCTCGTTGTCGTTTCCTACAGACAAAGTGTAAAGTACAGACAAATCAGAAACTTGTGGTCAGTTTGGCTCACGTCCAGATTAATGTTGGGAGACTTGCCGTTTTATTTGGGGTGGGGGGGGGGGGGGGGGGGAGGGCACTGGGGCGCTGGAGGTTTCGCAGCTTTGGGGGGGGTGGCGCAAACTGTGAATAATAACAACCCTTGCATCTGATATCGCGCCTTATCACGTCTTCGAAGCGCCTCAAAGGGCTATTCCAGGAATAGACTGTCAAGTGGATTGACGTGTGTATTTTGTGGATGGACCGCGGGAGCCAATGGCGCACGGCAGTGTCCCACACGCAGCTCGTGGACCGAGCGATCAAATCTCAGCAACGACAAGGATGGCTGACCTCTCGTGCATCTCCCTGGCTTCACGCTCCTTCCTCTTGATTTCCAGCTCCGCAAACAGCTTCATCGTTTGCTTGTGCACAGATTGCTTGAACTTGAAAGATTAAAAGCAAACAGTGAATCGTCTCATCGACTGCATCGACAAACACTGAACTGAGCTGCTGGGCTGGGTTGGGTTGGGCTGACCCTAACTTATTTGTGCATTAATGAGGAGCAAAGATAAACCTCACCAATCCAGGTCCCAAACGTCAACAAAATCAACAATACAATTACATTCATAGAGCACTTTTCACGTCGGGAGTACATCCCAAGGCGCTGAACAGTGAAGTTGGGACCCGAGCAAGGGAAAGGGGGCACGGTGGGTGGGGGTGGGTTGGGGGGTTGTTGGCGGGGATGGGGCGGGAGAGAGTTAGGAGGGCAGCAGAAGGCAGAAGAAGGGTTGAGACTGGGTAATACAAGGCAATTGATGTCTGGAACCAGAAACTTACCACGAATACCACACCACCAACAACAACATCAAACCCCCCACACAAGATAACTTCCCCCAGCAATAGGCCTGGCTCTATCAAGCATCACCTCTGAGCAGGTTGAGTTTTGCATCTTCTGCATCTCAACCCCCACCTCAACTTCCTCTCTCTGTCTCTCTCTCGTGTTCAACATGATTCAAATGGATTAAAATTTAATGTACTTGAACGGATCTCACTCCTTGTTTTAAAAAAAAGAATTTCCAAGCTCATATCTCTGCCTCTCCCATTGCTGTCTCTTCTCTAACTCAACACTCCTCCCTCTGTGTCTCCCAGCAGAGAGTGCCACAGACTAAAAGCAAGTAAAACTTTCAGTAGTGGGAGGGGGAAGGGGCGTGTAAAAAATGACAACATCTCTGAATTTCCCGATAAGAAAGTTGGGTAAAGACGCAGCAACACGTAAGAGAATGAAACGATAATTAAATGATATTTGTACAGCGTCTTTCACGTCAGGAGGATGCTGGACAGTCATATTTCGAAAAAGCAGGGTACAGGGTGATGCCATACTTTGCTTCCCCCTCGCACTCCCCCTCACCCCACCCACCCATACCGCAAATCATGCGTTAGAATAAGGACTGAGAATGAATGATTCACCGCTCAGTTTCCTCAAAGCACACTGTACAAACAACTGTGATACACTTATCCAATGGTTGAGCTACTGCAGTGGAATAAGTCAGTGTACTTGCTGACAAGAAGAGCCAGAAATAGAAGAGCATATTGAGAAAGGCAGACGAGTGCACAGAGTGAAAGTGCAGGGAGGAGTGGGAAGAATTGCTCAAGTGTTGCTGTTTCCAAAGAAGTACAAATGTCAACGGTGAAGAATAGAAGAATTTGCAAGGACAAAAGAAGACCAAGAACAACAAAATTATGTTTGTACAGTGCCTTTCACGTCAGGAGGACATCCCAAAGCACTGGGCAGTCACTGTATCAGACCCAAACTGAGGGCGGGGAGAGGTTGGGGTGGGGAGGAAGGGGGAGGTTAGGAGTTGTCGATCGGACTATTGAAAAGGAGAGTTTTGAGGCGGGACTTGCAGGAGGCCAGGGAGGGGGCGAGACGGAGGGACTGCGGGATGGAGTTCCAGAGGTTGGGGGCAGAGTGGCTAACGGGTCGCTGAACGTCCGGTATTCTTGCGTAGGTTCGCTTAACTTTGTTTTGCTTAAAGTCGCGCACGCGACTGCTACGTTAAGCAATGACGAAGTGTACTATATCCTCAGATATTATTTTCCAGCAGAAACCTATCTAATTTGTTCTTAAACACATGACAAGAATAGTGTGATCATTACGGAAGTGGCAGAACAACAAAACAATAATCACACAAGCGGATTTGTAGAGCGTCTGGTTGACCTGAAAGGTGTTATCTACATCTATAATCAATATTATTCCCTTGCTGTTTTTGCAAAGTAGAAAACAAAACGCTGACACCACTAAAAACAGCTTTTCCTCCTTCAAATGCAAAGATTAAGTAAACACCGGCCCCAAACCAAGTTTAGCAAATATCATCATAATGATAATAATCCTTGCATTTGATACAGCGCCTTATCACATCTTCGAGACCCCTCAAAGCGCTTCACGGGATATACTGTAAAGTGGATTGACTGTATATTGCATGGGAGAAACGCGGCAGCCAATTGCGCATGGCGGTTTCCCAGTTAACCCTTTTTATTAGCCTCGGAAAAGCGTTCTGCCAATTGACCAACAACTGGGTTCTTGCTAGGTAAACAGAGGCATGTGGAGTAAGGAAGTTTTGCCCAATTTTTCGTCGGGAATCAAACCCAGGTCCTATCGCTTGCGAGGCGAGCGCGCTGACCACTAAGTTACAGTGGTCTATTTTTCCATGCCGTACAATTCCAAGTAATTCTGTGCAAAAAAGGTTCCTTTACCATAAACTTCTCTCTCTCTTACCACATCCTCGTCGTCCTCTTCCACGACTATGGCCTTTCCTTCCTTCTTTAGCAACTTCCTTTTTTCTTTCATCTTCGAAGAGAAATAAAAGGAGATTTCAAAGTGTTTAATTCATTTTTTATTCTGAGTTTTTTAATTTTTTAAAAAACAAAGTACATGCTGAAAACGGAAAGAATTTAAACGATTACTCAGTTTGAGATTAAATAGGTTATTTGACTCAATATCCCATTAAGAATTTCAGACATCGAAAGAGAAAAAGAATTCACACAGGCCTTCCAGAAACATATGTTTCATCCAAAGTAATGTTTTTGGAACAAACAATTCATTTCCAAGGATAAAAGAGTAAAATAACAGGATATTCGCACAATCTACTAATATTGTATTTTGGTGTTGGCACCTTTTCCTGTTGTCAAGATGTCTCAAAGCACTTCTACTGCAGAACAAGAAAGAACAAGTCATTACAAATTACCCAATTTTTTGCGTTTTGGATTCTGAGTAACTCGGAAGTTGTAGCCCCATTAGAATGTGGTCAGTGTGAGCCCGTTACAAAAAAATAAAAATAACTTGATGTGTTATAAAATGGCCACCAATGGGTTATACTGACATCACTTCCTGTGCATAGACGCCTTACTTAAGAAATGACATAATCGCCTTAAGAGGGGGTGCAGGGTAGATTCACTAGGTTGGTTCCCGGGATGAGAGGGTTGAGATATGAGGATAGATTGAGCAATCTAGGTCTACATTCTCTAGAATATAGAAGAATTAGAGGTGATTTTTACAGAAACCTATAAGATTATTAAGGGGCACGACAGACTAGATAGTGGGAGACTATTTCCCATGGTTGAAGAAACCTTAACTGGGGGTCATAGTTTTAATATTTGGGATAAGCCTTTTTGCACTGAGTTGAGGAAAAACTTCTTCACTCACAGTAGTGAATTTATAGAATTCTCTACCCAGAAAGGTTATAGATGCTCAGTCCTTGAACATATTCAAGACTGAAATTGACAAATTTCTTATGGATTAAGGGATATGGGGATAAGGCAGGGTAGTTGGAGTTAGATTAGAAGATCAGCCATGACCTTATTGAATGGCGGGGTAGCCTCGAGGAAACGAATGGCCTATCCCTTCTCCTTATTCTTATGTTCTTATGTACGTGTGTGACTGTGCTTCTAGCAGACTCTCGCTGTGATAACTGGGTCCAAGCGTATCGCAAACCACTTCCAGCAAGGTCGCGACATGATAAAAAGTTAGATAAAATAAAGGGTAAAAGAAAAAAGCTCCACAACCAACTTCTCGAAAATCATTCTGTTCTCACTCCAGCTCCTTCCACATATTCCTCAATGTTTTTAGAACTGTTCAGCTGTTTAGTTTGGTTCCCCATTTGTGTAATGGTTTTGATTCAGCCTCGATCTCTTGTTGGGTGTGGTGATGACCCCCGACAACCCTCTCTGGAGTGAAGAAATTCCTTCTCCAACTCTCCCCTCCAGTGACTGCCCTGACAGAAGTCTCTGATTGTGACTCTCTTATTCCCCCATTGAGAGAAATTGATTTGGGGGGGGATTTAAAAAAAAAAAATTAAACCTGGTTATGTCAGCTTCTGGACCTTTGGATTTTCTGTGGTTTTCCGGATTTAAAAATCACAAATAATCCGCAAGGCGAGTTTCAGTTCCCGTTTGGATCCTATTTGCGCTGCAGAAAGTAAACATCAGGCTCCCACAGGAAGAAGTGAAACTCTTCTGTTCCATAAGGTTGTGTGAGGATGGAGGAAATGTTTATTTGATGATTTAATGGTAAACGCATCATCCAAGGTGGTGCAAGACTGCCATTTCGCCCACAAATATACAGTCAATTCACTTTACAGTATATATTCTGTGAAGCGCTTTGAGACGTCGATAAGACGTTGATAAGTGGTGAAAAACCGCTTTATCAAATGCATAGTTTATTATTTTCTTATTCTCTGGGCTAGGTTCAGGTGAGCTAAGATCATCCATGGCGTTGGGAGAGATGCTAATACAGTTCTCGGCAGTCTAGATAATAATGTGGAGCTTCTGTAGCTCAGTGGTTCGAGCACTCGCCTCACAAGCGTGAAACCTGTGATCGACTCCAGGCAGGTCAGGGCAAAATCTTGAGTGGGTGGTGGGGGTGGGGGGAGAAGGAAAGGGTCGTCTGACACGTGCAGAAATGCCTCGCCACATTTAACAGAATCCAGACCAAACTGAAGGGTTCCCTATCAAATGTAAGGATTATTGTTATTCTCTGACCTGCCTACGGAAATCCCAGAGATAGATTGTTGGAATGGAACGCACACTTGACTCCCTTGAGGGACGCAGCCCGCTCAGCTAATTGGGTGATGTGTTAGGCGCAGGTTGGCAAATAAAAAACAAGCTTGGGGACTCCAGTGTGTCAGCGTAGTTTGCCATCGATGGCAATGCCTGGAAAGCTAGGACCACCCTAACCATTAGAGCTTTAGGAGTTCCAGTGGCTCAGTGGTTAGAGCACTCGTCTTGCAAGCTGGGGAGACCAAGCTGGGGAGACCTGTGTTCGAATCCAGGCAGGTCAGGGCGAAACCTTGGGAAACTACTAAATTCAAGGGGAGCTAAAGCTCCAGCTGTTTACCCCTCCGTAAGCCAATCACAAGCTGGATTCCAGGCGCTCGATGTACGAAAGTGCGTCCACAAACTCAAAACTTATCAAGCTGAGGCCCGGGGTTGAGTTCAGTTCCGCTGATAAGAGGCTTCGCAATCGGGAGGTTGTGGCTTTTAAAGAGGGAAAACGCAGAGATAATCCAAAGGATTCTGAGGCCACTGATTTTGTTTATTGTGCAGTGAAACAGAGTTATCTGGTGGCAGAACACTGCACTGCACTGCACAGACAGAAGCTTATTGAAGCAGCCAAAGCAGCCAAAGATTGCTTCTCATCTCCGCTTGTTGATTTAGTACAAGGGTTTGCCTGTGTAGCTCTGTTGTTAATTGCACATTATTATCTATGCTTCACAGTGTCCGTTCATCCACTTAGTGGCATTGATGAAACCAGCCGAACAGAGTTGACGAGCAAACAAGAAACAATACAATTGACATGTACTTGGTGCAAGACTTCAAGATCCTCACTCTTGTGTTTAAATCCCTCCACTCTTCTGCATCCCCCCCTACCTCTCTAACCTCCTCCTCCTCTCTCCTCACAGCAGCTCCTGCTGCTTCCACTCTACTGGGTCTGGCCTCCTCCTTGCCCCCCCCCGAATTCTCTACTCCACCATTGGCGGCCGTGCTTTCAGTCACTACTCCCTGAAACTCTGGAACTCCCACCTTCAATTCCTCCTGTTCACCCCTTCCTTTTCCATTTTCAGGCCGCGCCTGAAGACCTTTCTGTTAGATTGCGCCTAGTCACCTTCCTCCTCTCCATGGCTCGGCTTCGGGCTCTGCTATTGTGAAGCGCATTGAGACATCATCTGGCGTGGAGGGCACTATATGAATCCAAGTTGTCGTTGCCTGGCTTTCACATCGCAAGAACGTCTCCAAGCACTTGACACTGCTGGATGGGCAACGGAACTCGGGGGTGGGTGATGAAGGGGCTGGAAAGGTTGCTTGAACACAAGGTTGAAGAGTTAAACTTAGAGATATGGCTTGAACAGGGGCAGGGGGGGAGGGAGAGAGTGATTCGGGAAGACGGCAGAAAGATATATTCCAGCACACCAACTCAGGAGAGGGTTTCCCCACAGTGCCCTCCAATGGCAAGAGTAAGCTACTGGAGTCAAGCACAGCGAGTTCTCCAAAATTATAACCTATAAAACCCTAGTCTGTGTGCCAATTTTTTTTAATCAAGTAAGCACATAAAATAATAGTACAATTTACATAGCATCGTTCACATCAGGGCGGGTATTTCAAACCGCTTGAACATATTTAACTTCAACCGACTATAATAATAATAGTTAATACAGCGCTTCGCACGTCTTCTAGACATCTTCAAAGCGCTTCACAGAATAGACTTTAAGTGAATTGGCGGAATATTTGTGGGCGAAACGCGGCAGCTATAAATAGTGATTTCAAAATGTGTCCGATATTTTTGGCTTCAGGCTCAGGGATGACCTCAGGGTGACAAGCCCTCAAGAGTCTGACCGAAGCTGTGTATAGACTGTAACTTGACCCAGGTCAGCACATCAGCGGTTACAAGTGAGGAGAGACGGGGAAATCCACACGGGGGGAATCAAGTGTCTATTTTAAATCGGACTTGCTCTCGAGCAGATGTCATCGGTGATAAAAAGTTACCAACCGCATCTTCTGTTCACGTTTATGCTCTCAAGACCACTTACGTTCTCGACCACTTACATTGTGTTCTATCGTCTCCCTCGCAGCCTGGATCACATCGATAGCCCGCTTTTTCTGGTCTCCCTCCAGCAGCATTTTGTAGGCTTTGTCAACGGCTATTGCAGAAGCAAAAATTACCAGATAGTAATAATAATAATCCTCGCATTTGATACAGCGGTTTTAAAGGGATTATTATCAGGCGTGTGGAGTAAGGAAACTTGCCCAAGGTTTCACCCTGTCTGGAATAGAACCCAGGTCTCTCGGTTCCAAGGCGAATGCTCTAACCACTAAGCTACAGGACTCCCACTACAGATGATTAACGTGTACCTAAATTCCACCAACGACAACGAAAAAAGCAGACATTTACCAAAGGGGCTCAATTCTTGCTTGTGAAAAAACAAGCCTTGCAATCGGGATAGCGCCTCACCGAGGCGTCTCAAAGCGCTCCACAGAATACACTGTAAAGTGAATCGACTGTATATTTTGTGGGTGAAACCCACCTTGGTTTCACGTCTCGTGTCAACGATGCAGCCTCCCCCAATTCCTCCCACCCCCCACAACTGCATTGTGTAATTCCAAGTTGCGATGTGGAATTTGAACCTAGAACATTCAGACTCAAGAGCTGAGAGCGCTACCACTGAGCGAAAGGCGCTATACAAGTGAACTTTTGTTGCTGTTGTCGAGTCAAGCAGCCGAAACATATAACCTTTCTTTACAACCACACATCTGATATCCCCCAGAGTTAGTTCTGTGAAATGCTTTTTGCCGGGCTGTGCAAATGTCAATTCTGGTGTGCATTTTTTTTGATCAACTGATTTGTAAATCGCTGTATGTTCACAACGCAGACACCATTTCTCAGATAGAAAGAAAACATATATGTACTTTTTTTGAAACTTGAGAAAACCCCCACACACACACACTCACCTTCGAAAGCCTTCTGTGCTCTTTCAGGATCACCCTGATTCTTGTCTGGATGGACCAGGATGGACAGCTGAAAGTGTACAGAACACAGTTGTGGCACTCGTACGACTCCACAAAGAAAGAACTTCAATAGAATTAAAGTTCCATCAACATCAACAAGCGGTGCAACAATTTTCACATGGAGGGTTTCAAGTTACGAGGAAGAGGTTTGTTCTACTGATAGTTGGGGCATTTTTTCCCCCCCCACTACACCCACACCCCCTCTCCAAGAATAGAACTTTTTCCTCTCCCAGGATAGATGTTCTCCATTTTATAATTCGCACAATGTTAATAGTCATCTTCGCATTTGATATAGCGCCTTATGCTGGACTTGAAAGCTTTCCTACTGCTTATCCAGCTGAGACCACCAGGTTTTAGCTTGAAGGGTTAACAGGAGCTGAGTGGGATGATTCCCTGCCCTCAGTGTCTGGTCTGCCCTTCGATGAGCCAGTCTGGAGCTGTGTGGCCTGGATTACTGGAGACCCACTTGGCTCAGGAACTGGATCACCAAGACTACCACTTAGGGCTGGCTCCATTCCGATATTGTGTGGCCAAACAGGTCACCTTGGGAGCCAGTTCAGCTAACTTAAAACTGAGATTAAGCTACCGAGATCTCAGATGTACAGTACCGAACTGAGACTGATAAGCAACCCCAAGCTCCCAGGACACTATAATAACAAATATGCAGTTAGTTCAGGAAACTAGTGCCCCCATGTGCCCTCGGAGACTATAATACTGCTCCTTGATCTCACAGTCAAAGCACCTGGACAAGTACAGAAACAGTAATGATCATGAAAATGCTAAGATGTAACTATAACGTATTTTAAGTGTACAATTACAACAGCTTTACATCATGCACAGAACAGCTAAAACTTACACCCAAGCTTGCATTTTAGTACTTACACTAGAGTAAAATAGTCATAGAGTTTAGTCTTTTTTTAACCCTTCATTACAAACATGAGCAGTTTCACTCTTATTTTACTGGAAAGCATGGAAAACATTGGAGCAAAAAGGCTTACAACTAAAAGCAACTTGTTTCCAGCCACCATCAGTAATGTCAATTCCTGTTAAATGAACAATCTGGTTCTATACCCCCCATCACCACCACAATTCACTGACAAAACAATTCAGTGAAAGATTGGTAATAATTAGTAAGAATTTTCTGTTGGGGTGTTTCATTGTAATTTTTTTTAGATATTTTGTCTCCTCCCCACCTCAGTCATCCCCCACCCCGCTCCCTGCACCCAGTTTCATGCCATTAATTAGCCGTAACCACGAGGTAGACGGAGGAGATCGCAAATGCTTAGTGGCGCTGTACACAGAAGACAATCGACCATGTGGCAGTTCGGAAACTGAGTGTGGCAATTTATACCATCTGAAGCGAAAGGGAGTCGTTTCAGCATTTTAAAAATAAAATTCAGTTAACATGGATGAATATAATGAGTGTAGACTGAAAATGGTTTGGATTTTTTTTTTCCAATTTCTATTTATTTACAGCAGAAAATTTTCACTTAAGTGGAGTCGACTGTACCTAAGATTTTCTGCTACCTTAGCCTGTAGCATGTCAAACAGAGATGTTTCTACCTGTCTGAACCTCTTTTTCAGTTCTTCATCTGTTGCTTCAGGGTCGATCTGTAATACCTGTGCAATAAATTTTAAAAAACATGTGTCAACTCTCACAGTGGGTCAGGACCTCCATGTTGTTTAGGAAACAAAGCCACTACAGCTTTGAAACAACAACTTTGCATTGACGGGAATAGGGTTTGAGGGCTCTTTCTCACCCATTAATCTCTGTATAGAAATTGTTTAATGTGCCTCCACAGTGGGAGATTTGAAATAAGCAACCCCCAAACCCCCAATCCCCAATGGGTCTCCCACCTGGATCCCGTTTCATTCTGAGGAAGCAGACCTAGTGTAGATGCATTCCAATAACTTTGTAAATAGAATGCACCTGGCAGCCAGAATTAAGACTGGAAGCGATCCCGGTTTACATAAGGAGTTATCTTTCTCTGCAGTGCATTTGCAGGCCAAAGTCCAACTCCTCTCCCGGGTCTCGGCCAATAATGTCGCAGATAAATTGGTCATTCACTCTGCCAGTCAGTGGATTGCAGTAGTCTAGTTGCAGATTGAAGTGATCGCCTCTAGGAGAGAAAATAGTTACCTCCTCATTTCCTTCGGGAGAATACATCACTGACTATTACTCCACTTGTCACTTACTTCAAATGGATTTAAGTTGATGTAGGAGGATCCTGGTCTCGTCAATCTTTCGATTTGCTGTACCGGTGTTAGTACAGAATCCCTCTTCTCAATTTGTTTAACCTGCAGGAGCACAAGACGATGTTATAACAAAGGGCATTGGTAGTTTTTGAAACTTTTACTTGTCACATTACAGACCCGACTCTCTTTGACAGCATTTCCAGGTTGCCACCAACATCAATTCCTGGGTCCTGCACAGGAAGCCAGTCGGGGCTGCAAGTCAATTGGCAATACCTCAGGTCCACCGTACAGCCACTTTATAAGCAGATCCACTCTGTCGTGGAGCGTGTTCACAACAGGGTTGGTCTGTGGACCTTTACCAACCGTGTTCCTTTAAATTTAAGCTCCCTCCGCTAATGTGAAAAGAGACAAGGTGAGGGTTGGGGAAAACAGCTTACACTCAATTGCACTGGAAAATAAATACCAGAGGGAGTGAAAAGCACATTATTTATTTTCACTAGAACACGTGCAAGCATTGAAGAAAAGATAAACTGCAAAGATTCAACAAACATAACGTATAACAGCTATCCACTGGGGGATGTACAGTACAATGAAATTGGAATATCAAGCTCAAATAAGAATTCTAGTTTAGAATAGATTATAATCTAAGATTGCTGTGCTAAACTGCTGAGATTCACTTACTGTCAAAATAGAACTGGGGGTAGATTTCTGCCTACGCTCGACACAGATAACACCCAATTGAAATTGCACGAGCACACGTCATTGAACCGAACTAGAACCAAACTGGCAAGTGTTGAAACCTAGGGCTTTGGTGGGCAACACAGCCCAGTTTCACACATTGAAATGTACAAAACGGAAGAACTGTTCCCTGCTGTATAGGCCCCCACTATAACATTAAAAATAACAACTTGCATTTATATAGCACCCTCCACGCCAGGTGGCTTCTCAGCTGACTTAACAATGGCTGGGACTTAATTGCTTTATTAAGCATGTTATGCTTGATACAGCACAAATTGAGTTATAAGTAGCTGGACTTTGGACGCCATTCATTGTGCATGTGTGTGACTGTCTCGCTTACGTCTTCAAGAGGTCTTGAAATGCTTCATAGAGACTTACTGTTGAGTGCAGTAACTGTATTTTTGTTAACTGAACATTAGCATTGTTCTGACGAAGGGGTCATTAATGCCAAATGGTCATCGTCTCCTATGTCCCACTTGTAAAAATCAAGTGGGACATAGGACAAGGTTTCATTGAATAGCAATAATAATCCTTGTATTTGATGGGAGTGCTTTTCACATGGTTAGGAAGTCTCAAATCACTTTGCAGATTTTATGATGAAGTGGCATGACTGTGTATTTTGTGAGTGAACACCGACCACTTGCACATAGCAACGCCCCATACAAAACAGCCACAAAGTGAGTCGCTGACTTTATAAGTGATGTGTCTTGGGACTTGATCCGGATGAGAAAGGCACTGTACAAACAGAATTTTGTTGTTGGTGTTGTTTATCTGGGGGAATTGTCGACCAGGGCACAGGGGGAGAGAGAGAGAAGAAACTCCCTTCTCTTTGCAAATAGCGGAGTGGGCCCTTTGCCATTCACAGGCGTAGGCAGGGACTCAGGACTCGGATTAGCGTCTCGCCCTCAGGGATGGGGTCTCCAATAATGCGTCGCTGCCCACACAACCACCACCGTCCCAACCCCTCACAGCACTGGATCATAAGAATTAGGAGCAGGAGTAGGCCATTCGGCCCCTCGAGCCTGCCCCACCATTCAATAAGATCATGGCTGATCTTCTAATCTAGAAGGTTAGATTAGGTTAGATTAGGTTAGGTTTGATCTAGAAGGGCGGAGGTACTGAACGCAACAAATGCAAGGATTATTATAACCTTCTGATTCTGAGAGACGAGAACATTGACGCCAGGGCTCCTTCAGTCCATTTTATTAACCCCCGCCCTCTCCCCTCACCCACCGGCCAACATCTGGCGGAGGTCGGTTCGCAGCCCAGCTCTGGCAGAACATGGGATTCTATAATAATGATAATAATCTTTGCATTTGATACAGCGCTTTTCACATCTTAACAAAGTCTCAAAGCGCTTCACAGAATACACTGTCAAGTGAATTGACTGTACATTTGTGGGCGAAACGTGGCAGCCGATTGCGCACAGCAGCGTTCTCCCCCACAAACAGTCGTGGATTGAAAATGACCGATTTATTATAGATTGTTTGGGGACGGATTATTATTAGGCGTATGTGTGGAGTAAGGAAACCTGCCCAAGGTTTCGCCCTGACCTGACCTGCCTGGATTCGAACACAGGTCTCATGCTTGTAAGGCCCAGCTACAGGACTACACGAATCAAGGTGTAAAAAGCTCCAGCAGAAAACAAACAAAAGCAAAGAAATAGATAAAGTGAGCTGAAAGCTGAAGCCCGTGAAAGTCAAGTCTCTCAATTGCCCAAACCTCCCTCCCACCCCACACTCTACCCCCCAGACGCTTCCCCCCACACACACACCCCCGACTCCCCCCACATACACCCCCACCCATCACACCCACCCATCACACCCACACATACACCCCCACACTCTCTCCCTCACTCACTCTCCCCACATACACCCCCACTCTCCCCACCCCACTCTCTCCCCACATACACACCCCCCACACTCCCCACCCCCTCCCCCCCTCCCACCTGAATGGGCTCCACCGTTACACTTTAGCCACATTAAGCGGCCCAGCCCAGCCCTGATCCCTCCTTCACTGACAGGACCATCCCCTCACACACAGGCCGAGCAGCCCCCCACCCCAATCCCAGGGCCTACACCTCAGGCTCCGGACACTTTCCCCACCCAGACCCGGCCGGTGACAGGAGCCACGGCTTCCCTCTGCCCCCCCACCCTCACTCCCAGCAGCCTGGCGGGGCGGGGGGCGGCGCCGTGGCCGCCGCCGCTGGTGCTCGTACCTCGGTCAGGAAGACTTTGAAAGCCTCCTCTCCCCCGGGATCTTTCTCCTTCTCCTGCGCCGCTCCGCTGGAAGACGCCATTTTCCTTCCAGTTGCCCACGTGACCCGCAGCCGCGCATGACAACAGCGACCTGGAGATGCCTATAGATTCTGTACATCCCCATTCTATATATGTGTGTGTATATATATATCACATACCCCACCCTGTATTTATCACACACACCCATACCGTATATATAATACATCCCACCCTATATATATCACCCAACTCTGTACTCTATATATCATATAATCCTACCCTATGTATCATACACCCCCACCAAATATATATCATACACCCCCACCCTATATATATCATACACCCCCACCACATATATATCATACACCCCCACCCTATATATATCATACCCCCCCACCATATATATATCATACACCCCCACCATATAAATATGCATATATGTAAATCATCTACCCCACCCAATATATATCATATACTCCATCCTATATATGTAATACACCACCTTATATATAATCACATATATATATATCACACATCCCACCCTATATAAAACAACAACAACCTCGATTTATATAGCGCCCTCCATGCCGGACAGTGTCTCAGAGCCGTCTGGCGTGGAGGACACTATATAATACACATCTACCCTATATATAATAGCACATCCCACCCTATATATGATTTATACACCCCATATATTTTGATATAGTATGTATATCATACACTCCCATTCTGTGTCTGTGGGCGGGGTCAGTGTTTGGGAGGGGTGGGGCATTGTCTGTGGTCACGTGGGGACGATGGGCGTGTTTGTGGGCGGGATTAGCGTGTGATTGGCGTGTCTGTGGGCGGGGTTACTATGTGACGGGCGTGTTTGTGGGCGGGATTAGCGTGTGATTGGCGTGTCTGTGGGCGGGGTTACTATGTGATGGGCGTGTTTGTGGGCGGGATTAACGTGTGATTGGCGTGTCTGTCGGCGTGGTGTGGGGGGGGTTATCATGTGAAGGGCGTGTCAGTGGGCGGGGCTCGGGTGTGATTGGCGTGTTTATGGGCCGGGTTAGTGTGCAATGGGCGGGTCTGTTAGCCCGATCAGCTAATGATGTGGGCGTATCTGTGGGCGGGATATCTTTCTTTCCCTCCGCCCCCGCCCCATGTGACCGGGTGACCGAGGTTAGGAGGCGGAGCTTCACTTCCCGGTGGGGGGGGGGGGAGGGGCAACAGCTGAGGTAACAACACTGAACGTTGGGAAAATGGCGCGGCTGGTCCTCAGGAGTCAGTTGGTTCGGCAGTTGCGAAATTACTCGGACTCCAGTCAGGTCAGCAAGGGAGGCAACAGCGGGGAGAAGCCATACACACACACTCAGTCACTCACACACACTCACACACGGCTGCGGTCTCTCCACTCCCCACTCCCGGGGCCTAGCTCTCAGGCTCCTTGCTGTGGTGCAACTCTACCCCCCCCTCCCTCCCACCCCCCTCTACTGCCTACTAGCCCACCCAGGTGTGGCTTCTCTCTTGTCCCCACCGAGCTGGCAACCCCTCCCTCCCTCCCTCTCTCTACCCGTGTCGCCTGTCAGCGTCCAAACCCCCCTCCCTCCCCCTCCAACCCGTGTATTGGCCCGGCCTCAAGGTCAGCTGCAGGGACACAGCTCCCTCCATCCTCCCTGCCTGGCTGCGAACCTGGGCCACCGAGTTAAGCGCTCTGAGGCGCCATCCGGCGTGGAGGGCGCGATATAAATCGGAGTTGTCGTTGAGTCTAGGCCCCTCCGCGGCTCCGCAGACAGAGCCAGGGGCTTGGGGTGGGAGGAAGGGACGGGCAGGTTTGTGGGACTGGAATTAACCACAGAGCCTGACAGAGAGTAGGTGGGGGTCAGAGAGACCTTGAGAGGGTGGGGGGGGTTGGGGACACAGAGGGTGGAGAGGGTAAGTGACAGAGAGAGAAGGGGCGGGGGGGTTTAGAGAGACCTTGAGAAGGCGGTGAGGGGCGGTGGGGGGGGGGGTGGGGTTAGGGACACAGAGAGAAGGGGGGGTAGGTTAGAGAGACCTTGAAAGGGGGCAGATCAGAGAGTGACACAGAGAGAGGGGTGGGGGGGAGTCAGTGGGACACAGAGTGAAAGGGGTGGGACAGAAAGGGCGGGTGGTGCAGAGACAGAGGGATTGAGAGAGACCCTGGCCACCTAGGGTCAGAGATGCAGCAAACTCTTAAGATGTCCAAAGGGAGTGAAAGATTCTGTGTTAATGTACATTGTGTTGGATTCCTGTAGCTCATTGGTTAGAGCGCTCGCCTTACAAGCGTAAGAACTTGGGTTGAATTCCAGGCAGGTTAGGGCGAAACCTTGGGCAAGTTTCCTTACTCCACACACACACACACACACACAAACGCGCGCCTAACAATAATCCCTCCAAAAAAAAAGGAATAAATTGGTCATTTCAATCCACGGCCGGTTGTGGGGACGCTGCTGTGCGCAATTGGCTATGCCGTTTCGCCCGTAAATAGGCAGTCAATTCAACTTACGGTACATACTCTCGTGAAGCACTTTGAGAAGTCTAGAAGATGTGAAAAGTGCTATATCAAATGCAAGGATTATTCTTGTATTGGAGGGGCTGCTGGGTGAGGGCTTCAGGTCAGGGTGAGTTGTTGGCGACGTCCTCCCGACTTGAAAGGCGCTCTATAAAAACAATTAAATTCCACGTGGAGGTGTGACAGGGTGATCCTGGCTTATGTGAAACGTTGGGAGGTTTTTCCAATCCCGACGCATACATACACAGGTGCAGTTATGTTTGTTTTGACGTGCAATTTTCTCTCTTGATTTCAGATGGGCGATTTGGGCTCCGGTGCTGGAAAGGGCGGTGGCGGAGGAGGTTCCATCCGAGAAGCTGGCGGTGCTTTCGGCAAAAGACAGGCTGCACAAGAGGAAAAATACTTCAGGTAACAGCTTTTCCGATCTGTGCGTTTGTACTCCAGTGTACCCAATTACGGTATCATATTTCCCCCTCTCCCATCACCTCTGATTGTTCTCGTCACATCTGCAAAAGGTTGACAAGTTCTGCTGGGAGTGCAGGGGGAGAAGAGAAACGCTAAACATTCTGGATTTAGTCAGACAAGCGAGACAGATCCACGCAAATTGAATTTAAAGGCTTAGCTTGCATTTTAAGTGTGTTCGCTGAGGATTTCTGCCCCCGAGATCCGCAAGCATAAGAATCCTCGGCATCCCCTTGAATGGTGGACTTTTAAAACCGTTGTCGCGGGAGTGAGTGACACTGAACCTCTGTTGTCTTTGTTTTGTTCTTTCAGGCAACAAGAAGCTAAGCAGCTCGAGAATCTGAGACGGCACCATCACGAAGAAATAGATCACCAGAAAGATGAAATCAAACGCTTGCAGAAAGAGATCGAACGTCGCCAAAAACTCCTGAAGCATCTGAAGAACGATGACTAGACTCCTTCCTTGCCCAGCATATCTCAATCGTGCGACTCAAAGACATCACCTTCAGATGCGCATTGATCTTGACATTTATGCTAAATATACATTGATTTGTCTAATACTAAAATGTGCACTCCTAAATATGCATCAAATAAAAATACTATCAATTCATGATCTAAAGGTGAACTTGTCCTACTTCCTCCTTCCTCTCAATTAAGTGTACTGTGTGTCTGCGGTGAGCTTGTATATAAAGTACAATTTTCATTATTGTTTGGCTTGCTATGTTGCAGGTTACACAGAATTTGCAGACACAAACTGCAACATTTTCATAGTCAGATTTTTATGCACGTCATTCCTTTTGGACACCCAATCTTAAGTATATTCTACCCTTAGAGGTCACTAAATCAGTATGTGGGTTGAAGGTGGGAGATTTCAGCTAATGATAGGAGTTTGGGTAGACTTCCATTCCTTAGAGTAGAGGAAGTCAAGGTGTGACTTGATTTAGTTGTTGAAAATATTCCAAGGGAATCACTGTCGGTAGAAGATAAATATTTCCTTTGGTAAAAGAATCTGTTACAAGGAGTTTGATCTAAAATCAAACCAAGAAGGTAAGGACTTTGGGAGGGTTTAGAGTTGCAGAGATTTTGTTGTTACTGTCCCAATGCCTTGGGACGTTCTCCTGACTTGAAAGGTGCTATATCAATATAATTTGTTATCGTTGATGTGGAGTGCGCTGCCACAGAAAGCAGATGAATAAGTATCAATGAGGATGTTTTAATAGAAAACGAGATACTGTACGGTGCTTGGGTTGCAAAGATATGATAGTTTATTGCAAAAGATCAGGCCATTAGGATTTTTTTTACAAAATCTATCAAAAGTAGATAATCCTAGAGGTTAGGAGGTCGCGGTGGTTGGGTGACTGAGAGGTCATGGAGGACTTTGAAGATGAGGACCCGCCTATGGAGGGAGGAGGAGGGGAGGCCGACAAGCAGGGAATTTGTATAGTCGGGCCTGGATGTTATGAATGTGTGTTTGAGGGTCTCAGCGGCCGGCGGTGAGAGACAGTGGCAGAGCCGGGTCATGTTGCGGAGGTAATAATAATACTAGTGAAAATCCTTGCATTGGATATTAGCGCTTTTCACGTCTTCTGGACGTCTGAAAGCGCTTTGCAGAATACGCCGTGAAGAGAATTTGGCTGCCTGTACGCGGGCGGAGGCAGAGGCGGGGGTCACCACCCCGGATGTGGGTTAGAAAGGACAGCCGAGGGTCAAACCAAGATACCAAGTTTGGGGACAGATAATAAGTACAGATAATTACAGATCATTCTCCAATGCCTGGCCTTTAGCCAGAAAAGAAAGGAATTAAAAAAAGAAAATCCTTATGGTTAAAAAAAACCAATTATAACGTATTTATAGGGAGAGTCAGTCCAGTTTATTTTGCAGCTATAAAAATTTAAAAGGTATGACCCCGACGTGATTTGAACACGCAGCCTTCTGATCTGGAGTCAGACGCGCTACCGTTGCGCCACGAGGTCTTGCGAACGGAAGGCCGCGGATAGAGCTTATGAAAGAAGGAGCGTACGCATGCGCGGGCGGACGGGGCTGGCTGGCAGTTACAGCGAGTGGTGGCGGGGAGGGAGAGGGGTGGGGGGGGGGGGGGGGGGCTGGAAACGTGCGAGAGTGTGCGTGAGTTCCCGGATGCGCCGAGCCCCTGCTATTTAGGCCGAGGGACCCCGTTTTTCTCTCCTTTTCGGTCGTCATGGCGGACGGCTTCAACAAGGTGAGGCTCTCCCGCTCGGCATCTCCCTTCAGATTGATTCCCGCTCTCCTTTCCTCCCTGTCATTCCCTCCCCCCTCCGTGTGAGTTTTAAATGGGAGCGAGCTCGATCAAAGCCGGGCTTTGAAGTGGAAGCGCGCGCGTGTATGTGTGTGGGTGAGGGATCAACTGCCATCAAACCGTCAGCGAGGCTTGCGGCCTTGTGAGGCTCGGGGCCTCGTGTCTCCCTGCGCCGGCGGAGGCCGCTGCCGCCGACCTTTGGGCTGAGCCATCGCTCGCTTGTGGTCCTTAGTTAACCCCAGGGAAGGAGGGAGGTTGGTTCTAGCCTCGGGTGGGAGGCTGAGGCCTGGGGTAGGGAGGGAGGCTGAGGCCTGGGGAGGGGAGGGGGGGGGGACAAACGTGGCCGATTTTCCCGGTGGGCCCCAGCGGCTTTTGTGTTGGGTGTGAGGTGAATACAACACAACGATCTGATCGTGTGTAAAAGGGTTCGCTCATCAGGAATCCGATTAGATTGATGTCTGTGATGAATTTCTGTGATCGAGACTTCTCAATGAGTACCTCACATGCACTACCATCTGAGACAGGTTCATAATGTCAACGGAGAATATCAAGGGCTTTGTATTATCTGGTTGCTCAGTCGAGGCTTGTGCTCTAATCCTGACCATCTCTGTGTGTGTGTCTCTCTCTCTCTCTCTCTCTGTGCAGGTTCTCCTCCTCGATGGCCGAGGACATCTCCTTGGCCGCCTGGCTGCCATCGTGGCCAAGCAGATCCTGCTGGGTAGGCATTACATTATATCCCAACACCTTCCTCGCCCCACTCACTCACTCACCCACCTCTCCTTTTAAGCCACTCCACTAAATTATATGATTGAATTCTGTCGCTGGTGATAATGATGATGAATCCTTACGATGTTCGAGATTTGTGTATTTTATTTTCAATGAGAATACTCACATGCACTACCATCTGATGCACATTTTGTCAATCTCTCAGATCATTGTTATTTTTACTGTTGATGATCTTAACTGTACATTTTATTTTCTACATTGTGTCTCCTCTCTCCCCCCCCCCCCCCCCCCCTCCCGCCTCCCCCAAAAATAATAGGTCACAAAGTGGTGGTGGTAAGATGTGAAGGGATCAATATCTCTGGCAACTTTTACCGTAACAAACGTAAGTAATTTATGCATTTTACCCGTATGAGAAACTATTGATTCAAATGATCTGGTATTGTTAAAGAGTTGGCTGATCAGGGATCCGATTAGATGATGTCTGTGATGAATTTCTGTGATCGAGATTTCTCAATGAGAATACCTCACATGCACTACCATCTGAGACATGTTCCTAAACCTGCTCAAATGGTTTCCCTATAATGTATTTTATATCTTTATGGGTCTATTGTGTTTCATTAGAATTCTGCATAATAAACAGTAAATGGGAAGTGGGAGTTGATTGAACACATGTATTCTCATGATTGAACACAATGTGAATTGATTAAACACTACCTACTCGAAGGTCAGGTCAGCCATCTGTGTGTCTTTCTGCTTTGTAATTTTGAATTCATAGCAGTTATTTAGTCTTATTTTATTATAGTGAAATATCTTGCTTTCTTGCGCAAGAGGATGAATACTAACCCTTCTCGTGGCCCATATCACTTCAGAGCACCAAGCCGGATCTTCTGGAGGACTGTAAGAGGTAATTTTTTTATTTTCAGAGAGGTACTCTTGTCACAGTTCTATTTCATTCCCAAATTAATACTTTTTACCTGCTTACCTTAGATTGATACTTTTCTGTGAAAATTTATAACAGCTGGTCATGATCAAGTTCTAAATTATTGGAATTTAGAGGGTTGGTATCTTATCAGGTACATGAGTGACACGAGCCTAACCTCACATTTACCTCCAACTAAGATATTTCAGCATATTTAATGCCCATGTCTGAACTGCTTCTATTGAAATCCCATTATAGACTTTAGGTGTCAGGCAGGAACCTCAATTGTCCTTTCTCCTCCACATTTGAGCCATAACCCACTCTTGCTTTCCCCCACCTCTGCAACATTGCAGATCTACAAACAGAACTCTGCAGTTTGTGTCCTCTCCCATACCAGGCTCCATGACCCATCACACCCACCCTCACCTGGCTCCCCATTACAAACTTTACAGAGGTTCAAGTTCAAAATTCTTATCAACTGCAAGGCCTTCCATGGCCGTGCCCCCTCCTGCTAACCACTTATTGACCTCCGCTCTGCAGGCTCTGGCCTGCACCATGTCTCCTGCCCCACCATCGGTGATCAGGCCTTCAGCCTCTCTACCCGCACTATCTGGAACTCCATCCCACATTCCTTTGCCTCACTCCCTCGCCTCCTTCAAGGCATACCTTAACACCCTTCTCTTCGACTGTGTCTTCGGCTTCCCTCTCCGTCCTCCCACTGTTCCTGATCCTACCGCTCGGCTCCTAAGCCTTGCCTATTAAATGCTTTGAGATGTGCTCCTGGCATAAAGGGCACTTTTACAAATGTATTTTTGTATTGTTGATGACCTTATGTGATGTAACTACTATTGATTATACACCAATAAAGATTTTTCTTCCTGATGCTGTTTTTAAGGTATGTTGCCACACAAGACCAAGCGTGGTCAAGCTGCCTTGGAAAGACTGAAGGTCTTTGATGGTGTTCCACCTCCATATGACAAGGTATACCATAAACATGATATTGAAGAATGTTGATGTCCTTTTGTTCTATCGCTGATGAATTACTTTTACCTACATTGCTTGATATGAATATATGAGAATAACACATTACTGAGATAGAAAAAGTGATACTTTTCAACTGGGAAACTTTTTCCTGTTCAGTTCTTAAGTCCATTTTAACTTTTTGTTCCAGAGAAAGCGCATGGTTGTTCCAGCTGCCCTGAAGATTGTGCGATTGAAGCCAACTCGCAAGGTAATTCTGAATACTGTTCTGCTGGGTTGACTTCTTATTTTGGAGAGGGCATTAAAGTGTGAAAGTTGCCTGCTTGGAAGACTGGAGCGGGAAGAGGATTGAATCAGTATTAACCCATCATGTTCAGATTATGATATAGCTTTGCTGATCTGGGCTGCTGCTTCAGATGGCAATCTTGACCTATCCTGGCACTGATCTGAGTTTGATTTCTGGTAAACTTCCAGTGGGAGTAATGGTGATTCCTGCTCATTCCAAAAGCAGCCAGCCAGTTGTGAATCTAGCAGCATCGAAAATTCATTGTAAATAAATTAAGTATATTTAATCATTCTTTATTATTAATGCTGTGAAGTTCACTTGGACTTAATAAATAAAATTCATGGACAGCAAAATGAACAACACTTGCTACAATATTTAGCTTTTAGCTACGTCGTAGAAAGCCAATTTGTAACCTTATCTGCTTTGTCTTACAGTTTGCACTTCTTGGCCGTCTTGCCCATGAGGTTGGCTGGAAATACCAGGCCATCACAGCCACTCTTGAGGAAAAACGTAAAGCAAAAGCCCAGCTTCACTATGTGAAAAAGAAGAAAGTGTTGGTGAGTTGAAGATTGGTTGATATGAACTTCCTATTTGGGGACTCCTGTTGCCATGTACCACTCGATGCTGTCTGGAGCTGTTATTATTTGCCAGTGTTTTAACTGACAGAAAGAAATGAAGAAATTGAGGCTGACTATTGATTTATAATGATAATACTAATTTGATATTCTGTTGATGAGCACCATTTTTGGAGTTTTGCTCCCAATGTTTTTACAAAATTCCAATCTGTTTAAATTCTGCCAATTCTCTTCACAGAAACTGAAAAAAATTGCTGAGAAGAACGTTGAAAGCAAAATTGCAAAGTACACAAATGTACTGAAGCAGTATGGAATACTTGTTTAATATATTTTCCAAAAAGTGACAATAAAAAAATGAGGAAAAACACGGTTTTGATTCTTTTTGCAGATTGTCTTTGGTTAGTACAGGTTTAAGTGCAAGGAAGCACACCTGTGCTTCATCCTTCTGCATTATCTTGATTGCATTGTACATTCAATGGGTGTACAATGCTAACTCGGGTTGTTGGAGGGGTTAGAGATGGAACTTCTAAGCAGTTTTGGGGCTCTCAATCAGATCAGGAAATTGCTAGATTATTGGCAAAGTTTGTATGCTGTTTTATGGATGGGGGTTGCTGCCATGGTACAAAAACAATTGATGGTTACAGAATCAAAGTGATGTGTCCTTGTGTATGATTGTCCTTTACAAACCTTCCTCAAAAGTTGGAAGTAGCTTTGGATTTGGCACTAAACTGGGCAATTCCCCTGTAGTCCAGGACACATCGTGCCTGACAGCATGAGGGTGAATCCTTGGTCAAATTATACGAGATTACTCATTTGGGAAACCATTGAAGCTGTGTAATTTCATCTATAGGGAAAGGATTTGAGTGGGAACTTGAAATTGATATTTTGTCCGACATATCCAAACTAACTTGGGAATCTACTCACCTAATTAAATCTTGACTATACAATTCTATTTTTAACCATATTTTGTACTAGTGATTTCTAAGAAGCAGACCATATGCTCAGGTCATTCATAATACGAACCACTCTTATTTCAAAATAATTGCAGGAATTAAATAATTTTTTAATTAACCAATTAAATGATTGCAGGGCAAATTCTACCTGATGCTTAACAAAAGGAATGCATTTATATAGCCGTTTACATCAGGTTTTTCAGTTTGATTGTTTTAGTACACAATGTTTCCTGGATGGCTTTACGCCTTAGTTTCCTAGCACATTTAAGTAAATTGACATCCAGATTATGTGCAATCTACTTTAGGTATACTGCTTGTACATGCAACACATGGAATTCACCTTGCCTTATATAAGTGCTTTATAGATTAGAGTGGTGGGGAGTATAGGGACTTTAAACATGTAGTTTATGATGTTAATTTGACCTACAGATGTTTTTTTGACTAGGTTTATCCGGTTTCAATGGAAAGAATAAGCTCTTCCAAGAAATGTCAGGGATGCAATCATGAAGGTTTGGTGTACCAGCCCATGCATTTTTTTGACTTGTAAATGTCTGTTGGCAGCACAACACGCTATTGCAGTGTCTGCCATTCTTACTCTTCACATTTCTGGGCTTTTGACAGATGAATTTTAAAAAGAATGAAAGTTGCAGTTGTGTGAATGCTGTGACCTCATTCAATCGCTGTTATTGCTTTCTGTTCTGTAACCTAGTGGTCTGTAACGTAGTGTGCTAGGAATGTTTTAACTTGGAAAACTGTCCCATGATGAAATCAAGGAAAACTTCTGCCCAAATGTTCTCATCTGCGCAATTGAAGTTGCCCACCCTCTTAAGTGGTTTGTATGCATAACTACCTATTATTGCTGATGGTAGTTAAAATATATTTATTCTTTATTAATTAGAATGACGTATATCCCTTGTCCGCTGCACAACTGGCAGCTGTGAACTTACCCCCTGAAATTATGGATCTCTTTCTCAGTCCCTCTGCCTTCCTCCTTCCCTATCTTCAGATTACAGTTGAAGACATTCGCCTTTGACCATATCTCCTGTCTACTTGGTGTTGAGCTCTGCCACAGTTAACTGCAGATGCCACCATGTGTGAAGGGTTCTTAATATGAACAAGTTATAATAATCCAACTTCACTGTTAGCCTTACTATGCATCTTCCATTGAAATAAATAAGATCAGTGTTCATATTCAAAAATGTTACCAGCATAGACCAGTTTTCTATAACCAAATATAAACTTGGGTCATTCAATTCATGGTCGTTTATGGGACTTTTGTTTCTTCGTTTTCCTATGAAATAGTCACCAAACTTTACAATAATTCCAGTGAAGTGCTTTCAGATATCCTGGACATGAAAACTACCATGTCAAATGAATGCTGCAACAAGAACAAAAAAAATTATATTTATGGAGCGCCTTTAACATCGGGGGAGGACGTCCCAAAGCGCTCAACAGTCGGTGTCAGGACCTGAGCAATGGGGTTGGCGTGGAGTGTGGTTGGGATGAGGGAGTGCAGAGAGGTAGAAGGGCGGCCGATGGCGAAATTCTTAAAGGAGGGTGCGAGGCGAAGGGAATGTGGGACAGAGTTCCAAAGGGTTTGCTGACAGAGTAGACCTGATGGGGCAAAAAGAGCATGCACACAAAAGTGCGAAAACACCCACGTCAAAAAATATGCTTGAGCTGGTGCAATCAATTGCTTCACGGAAAAAAATATACCAACACATACACCTTAAGTTTTGATTGATTGTACCCTCGGAACGACGAGCAACAAATCAATTCACTTTACAGTCTTATTTATTTATTCATTCATTCCGTGAAGTGCTCCGAGAGGTCAAGGGAGACGTTCATAAGGCGCTGGGATCAAATGCAAGGATTATCATTAGAATAATTCAAGAGTGCAATGAGTTAAGGGAGGCAGTATTACAGTATTCCCATCCCACTGTATGTACAGGTGTAACCATCTTAGCTATTTGCATGGTAAGTACTGTCACTCTCCCTGGTTGCTAAGGGACCGCTCTTCCCACCCTCCCACCGCCGGCGTTACCTCAGCAACCGATCCTCACCCTCCCTCCCTCTGCCCAGCCATTCACAGCGTTGCTGAGGTCCGGCCCGTGCAAGTGGGGAAACCCCGTGCGTGCGTGACGTGACGTGCGTGCCGAGCGGCGCGCATCCATGAGGGAGGGAGAAGGAGGCGGCGACGACGACTGTAGTGTTGGTTGCGCGCCATTTTAGTTGTCAAGCGCTAGCGCCGGACACTCACTCACTCACTCACTCAAGTCAGTCAGTCAATCCTCACTCACAACGTTGTCCAATTGCGGGGGGAAAACAAACAGCCCTTTTTTTTAAAAAAAGAAACACTCATACTCGGTTCTCCCTTCCTCCTTCCCTTCCCTCGTCTCCTTCTCTTTCCTTCCCCTCCCTCCTTCCCTCTCTTCCTCTCACCCGCGCCCCCCCCCCCCCCACACAGACACACACACAACCCCCCCTCCTCCCACCTTTCCACACACGCACGAAAAAAAACTCGCCCATCCTTCTCAACTCGCGCACGTAACACACACGCACGCAAACTGTACATACAAACACACATACATCCCATACATACACACACAAGGCGAGTGTTTATTTTTGAAAAAAGACCCCCAAAAACAAGCACAAAACTCTCTCTCTCTGTATGCCTCGAGACACGGTAAGAAAACGATATCTAATTTCCTTTCTCTCTCCTCTTTTCTTTTCAATCCCTGTCTTTCCCGCCGCGTGAAAAGGAGGAGGGCTGGCGATGATAATAATAATAATAATGATGGCTGAGGCGGGCGCCTGGTTCCTACTGTCCTGACTAGGCCTCAGTGCATCACTTTGTGTGTCCCCTTCTTCCCCCTCCCCCCCCCCACCACACACATACCTATCTTTATAAAATAAAAGACCACAAAAATAAATATAATTTCAATTAAAATGAAATATAATGGAGAGAAAAACGGAACATTTTTCTCTCACCCCCCCCCCAAAAAAAAATCCTTCGCTCTTATTTTTTTCCTCTTGTGCATTCTGTTTGCGTGTGTGAGAGAGGGAGGGAGTGAGTATATTTGTTTTTTTGGGTGGGGGTGGTTGCATTCGTTGAAATAATATCCCCTTTTTCTCTTTTTTAAAAAAAATCGGCATGGGGGACATTTTAAAAAATAAATCTATAAATAAATATTTCTTTTCACTCGCTCTTCCTCCTCGCCCCCCCCCCCCCCCCCGCTCCCCCTCAACCGGACTACCTCGACGCAGATGATATTTGAAGGACATGCTGAGCACTTCCCAGAGAGTTTCACCCCCTCCCTCCACACACACACTCTCCTATTTTCTCTCTTCCTCCCATCTTTATTCCCCCTGGGCGCCCCCACGCCTCCCAGGTTGTGTTTACGTCGATTAAAAAGAAATACTGTACATATTTTTTTGCGGAGGCGCCGCTTCTGCGAGTGTCGGGAGCTTATAAATATTATTGGGATGGCGGTAGGAGTGGAAGGGGGGGGGGGGGGAGAGAGATATGGCGCTGTATAAAATGTGTTAAATCACTTACTTGGTCCCTGTATTTCGAGGAGCAATGTTTTTATATATGAATGTATAAGTGTATCAACCGTCATTTACGTGGGGGAGGGATGCTGTGAGAGACCGCGTTGCCTGTGATACTATTACTGGCGGCTCCAGCTTTGTTCTTCACTTGGTTGATGCAGCCTCCAGGGAATTAAAGAGATCAATGTGAGTGGAAGGGAGGGGTGATAGCTAACGAGGTGTTTTCCATTTTCTGCTTTTTAAACTCGTTCCAGCGTTTTTTGTGCTGCCTGCTATTTGCGTCCGGAGGCCTTAGTTTTTTTTCCCATTTTATTTTCTGTCTTGGCCTCGTGGCGCCAGACTCGGGGACTGGCTCATTGTTAATTTACCCGCGTTGAATCTCAGGTTTCTGTCGAGCAACTAGTAAAAAAAAAATGGCCATAAGTGGGATTTTGTGTGTGTTTGGTGGTAGTGGAGAATAGTCATAAGGTATGCATGGTTTATATTTCATGAAAATGTACTTGAATCCAAATCTAGATTTTTTTTAAAAAAGCGAGCGAGCGTGCCTGGAAAAGATTGACTACAACGCATTGAATGTTAGCTTCGTGCGCATATTCATCTTAAATTCACTCTCGGTTCTATATAGTTTTTGCACACTCGTCGTTGCAACATGTTTTATTGTCGGTGGTATGGAGACTAAATTGAACATTTAGAAATTTTGTACACGTGGTTTAAATGGTATAAATCTCAGTTGAAAGGTGTTCTATCATTTCGCTATTTATCGCTCCATGGATTATCAAGAAGGTTCCAATTTTGAATAAATGTGATGCTTTCATTCAATTATGTTTTTCTGTTAACATTTGAATGTGCTTTTCTTAGCCAATTGTAAAACAAAGTATTAAGGTATTATATTTGTGTGTGAACCTCAAAACTATAAGCAGTTATAAGTAGTTGCAAGGTGTGGGTTGCAGAAGTATTGAGAATTTGGGAATAATGTTTAGCCTACACAGGAAAAAAATGACCACATGGTTCTGAGTTCCATTTTGGATGGAAGGTATTTAATATTTAATTGTATTCCAATATTTAATTGTATAGAATATTGTAAATGTCATGAACTAAAAAAAAACTGTCAGGGGTGACTGGTAATCTAAATACAGTGTTTTAGTGCTATAACATCCATCTGTAAAATATAGTTGACTAGAAAAATATTTATCTGCTTTGCTGCTCATTTGCATAGGGATGGTGCACATAATGGCTTTGTAGTTTGTTTCAAGTTTTTGATTGATTGATACACTGAATTTATGGGTTATCCTAGACCAGAGCACAACATTTTTCTTGATATAATGGATTTTTTAAAATCCATGGATTACCACTGATGTGCAGCTGTGTTATGTTTCCAGGTGTTGAATTGCAATTTTGAGTTCCAGTAGATATATATACAGTATTCTTGAAATCATACACTAATGAAATTCATTGTTACTTTAGTATATAAATTCTATATTTTCACATTTTCAGTGCTATATGACTGGCTTGGTTTTTGAAATCTATTGGAAGCACAAGAGATTTTAATTTAAAAATTGCGTTCTGATGGTGTGCACTAATAGTTTATAAGTACCAGTATTTTTATTGATAAAATCTTCAAGGATTTCATCTTTTGCTTGAGCTAAATCATGTACAATTTTTGTAATGGTATAAACTATAGGCCAACGTCAGGGGATTATATAACATCAATCACGTGCATGAAATGTGCATACAGTGACACTATTGGTGCTGTTTATGCAACAAAATATCAGATTTGCCTCTTGAAGGTAAATGCTCTTGTATTGCCCGCTTATGTTTATGAGCTTTTCCTCTTATGGCAACAAAGTTTGGGAGAGCTTTCCCAGTGGTACTAGAGCATCCAATTGATGTCGACTGTTTTTATCTTTTTAAATGCTATGTGTATCAGTGAATATCAGTGAATATACTGTAACCATGTTGTATTTGCAAAGATATTGTAGTTACGGTATTAGACACTTTCAAACTATGTATCTGTGGCACTGTGTGTGGAACATGACTATGATGGGCGAAGTGGTTTTAATGTTGATAAGATTCCTTTTTAAAAAAAATTAGTTATATTTAATCTAGATATAGCGGAGCACACATGATTTTAGTCATTGTACTTATCTAGAAAAGAGGTTTGAGTTGTTAATGAGTTGCTTATTGGCCAGAGAATTTCAGAACTGCAAAGTTGATTCTTAACTAGCAGACGATTGATTTTGTGTTCGGTGTCTGAAATGTTTGGGCAGATTCTAGGATTACAGTTGTTCAGAAGGTTTCTTTGCAATATTGAAGCATTCAATCAAAATAGTTTGTACTCTGCTCCATTTACTGAGGTGTTTTTCATCATAGGAATAAACTGAATTAATTAGCATTAGTTAAGTTGAATTTGTTTTAAGTTAAGTATCAGTATATAACTAACTTTTGAACAAAGGGCAATATACTGCAGATGCTGGAAATCTGAAATAAAAACAGAAATCGCTGGGAATGGCAGTATCAATAGAAAGAGGAAACAACAACAATAATAATTATCCTTGCGTTTGTTATAGCGCTTTTCACGTCTTCTAGACGTCTCAAAGCCCTTCACAGAATATACTGTAAATTGAATTGACTATATACGTGGGTGAAACGCGGCAGCCAAATGCGCACAATAGTTTTCAATGGAGAGAGGAAAATGAATTGAGTTTCGGTTCGATAGACTTTCGTTAGAACTGGGATGTTGGAAGGGAGAAGATTATAAAGATAAACAGGAAAGGAGGCAGGGATAGAAAGACAAAGGAAAAATTTAGGTGATGGACAGAAGATGATGAAATCAGTGATGTTAATGGTGCAAGACAAAAGAAGGCAACTAACTTTATTCTTGTTGTGTAATTCGTTCTCATCAATGTGAGATACCACAAGAGTGGTATCCAGTTTTTTTTTAACTAGACTTGTAAACAACTAGGAAGTAGGCTTGAATTATAATATTATGGAGGCATTTACTTGAAGCAAGCTGTAAAATAATTGCTTTGGATCAATTCCTACCAACAAAAAAAGTTGATAACATTTTACTCTGTACCAAGTACCAGCATCTTGCACCACCAGGTCAGGTATATTGTAGGTCAGCTCCCTCCACGTTACCATATTGTTTTAATTTCCAAGCTCAGAAAATATCCCTATTACACCAGCGTGACATTTCCATTTCCCACATTAGCCATCTTTGTTTCGGAGTGAGTTTGCCCAATTAGTACTGAGTAATGGGCAGTTTTTATGTTGTGGACTTAAAAGTTCACTGGGATAAACCCAAACTCATTTCACTTAGGACCCTTCAACGCCATAGGAAAGAAGAGGCTTTCATCTCATTTGTCTGGGCTGGATTTAAACTCAGGTCGCAGAGGTGAAAAGACAGTGTTCTAATCCACTGCATCACCTAGTCCCTGTGTTTAACTAGAATTTTGAAATAAAGCCTTGTGACAATTTGATATGCAGAGGGGAAAAAATTGTCTTAAATAGTATTATTTTTTTCATTCCAGCTGTAATTAGAAATGGCTACTGAGGTCAATGGAAATGCAGCACAGGTGAAGGAGGAGGAAGAACTCATGGATACCTCATCTGCTGTCTCCCATTCAGAACACTACCAGGTGCTATTAGATGCTGGCTTGCCACAGAAAGTAGCAGAAAGGCTAGATCAAATCTTTCAAACAGGTATAATATGCCCTGACCTGTGGTTTTGGTGGTCCAAACTATTTATATAAATGGAATATAATATGCTGTATAACTGGCAAACTCCTGACTTTCTTTGAGGAAGATGGATTTGTATTTGCTGCAACTATGTATTGTCTTATTTCTGCCAGCATTTTTGTAGTGGTATTGGTAGTGCTTTTTTTGTTTGCGTCAGTCATTTGTGCTCAAAACTAAGGCAGTAGAATCACGAGTGAACAGAGTACTGATAGAGAAGTCTGTAAGTCTTAAATACCACTAGCTTAATAGGCTAAAAAAAACTAACGTGTTCTGGAACTTTTTCACAAACTTTTGTTGGAAGGTGTTTGCAAAAACAAATGGGATTTTGTTAGTGGTTAGTTGTACAGAATTTTAGTATATGCTTGCGGGTGCACAGTTTAGTGAGTGTATGTTTGTGTTGGAATGCACTTACTGGTTCATTGCACCAGTCATGCTTCCACAGGCACTGGTCCATTGTTAAATATGATGGTCTTGATTTAGTGTTTCTTTTTCTAATTATGAACCCTAGGAATGATACTACTAACAATTATTCTATTTATGTGAAATTCCTTTTCCAATAAAGTTGTTATGGAATAATAAAAGGTAGTTTTAAATTTTAAAGCAATGAGATTACATATTCAGAGATAATAACGACTGCTGTAGGTATTATCCTAATTGCAGCACATTTATCTTCTGCACCCGCACGTTCTTTCCTTTCCTCCCACACCCCCCCACCCTCCCAATAAATACTGACATATCAGTTAGATCTTAAATCCCCATTCAGTTGTCATTTGGTACTAGTATGTGATGCAACAATTCAAATTGCGTTATGGGATTTAAAAAAATGAAAATCACTGCTAATTTGTAGTATGAAAAATACTTAGTTTAGGTAGTTGGAGAGTGAGTAAAGAAGGCAAATCAAATCTAACTCCTGAAATTGAATGTTTTATGCACAATGCATTTAAATATGAAAAGGCAGTCCGTATGCTTGCAAAGAGTGCCTTCCTTATGTGTGGCAAATTATCTGGAATTTGTGCATAACTGTGCTGAGCATTCATTTTACATGAATAATTAGATTATGTTCTGATTTGATTATGTAGGTGCTACAGGTTACTGTTGCTGTCTTTTGTTTTGTTTTTAAAAAGCAATCCAATGCCCAAAGTGGACATAAAGAAATCTTCCTTAGAAATGGTCATCTGTAACCTCTTAAATTATGACCAGAACTAATGGAAGATGAAGGGATAGAGTGTTAAAATCTTTTTTTTGCATGGCTCAGAAGAGAATAAAGCAGAAATCAAATCTGTCTCATTACATGTATGCATATTCTATACAGATAAAATATGATCACTTTAATGTGTATCTGAATTCTGGATGTATGTCATGGAATCTATGCATTCTTAATGTCAATATGAATCGTAACAGACAGTAATATAAAGTTTCATTTTAATATTATTAGCTAGAAGTTCTATTCAAACGTTAACTTTGTTTGCAGGGTTAGTGGCTTATGCTGACCTTGACGAAAGAGCCATTGACGCCCTCAGAGAGTTCAATGAGGACGGAGCTCTGTCTGTTTTGCAACAATTTAAGGAAAGTGACTTATCGCACGTGCAGGTAAGGTGAACTGTACGTTTTTATCTGTTTGTTGTATGATGATTGTTGCTAGATATTTGTAATTTGTTCTAAAAAGTGAAGGATTGAGAATGGTAACTTTCTTTGATTTGCCAATACTATTGATAAATGAAGGACAATAGAATCGAGGACAATATTTGGAATTAAAATAATAAACTAGGACATGAACAAAATAGCGGTTGTTGACAGGATGATGGAATATCTGTAAAAACTGAAACATTTTAAATGAGGAGCATTTAATTAATTCTAAATAATCAACCAATATTTAATGCTTTGCCTAAATATACTGCTGTCTTAATTGATAACCGTCCTTTCTTTTAGAATAAAAGTGCCTTTCTGTGTGGAGTAATGAAGACCTACAGGCAACGGGAGAAACAAGGTAGCAAAGTGCAGGATGCTACAAAGGGACCAGATGAGTCAAAAATTAAGGTAAAAATATTTGGCAATTGAGAAATGGTCTATGGAATATTGTCAATCTGTTGCTGCATTCTATTTATTGCACAAAGCATTGCTTTACTACAAATGACATACACCATCACTATATATCCTTTTTTCCCAATACTATACTATGCTTCTGTTCCCAATGAAGATGGTAAACTTATATCCAATTAATTTATTGTGTTTTGTTTGGACTGTTGTAACTGCTTTATTAACCACACTCTTGTCATAACCTTTCACTCCTAAAACACTTGTCTACATCTTTAAAAAATTTATTATTCGTAAAGTTAGACATTATGGTAAAGCTCTATTACAGCAACAATTTGCATTTAGACAGCAGCTTTTATAATGTGAGGTTGCTTTGAACATTTCTTGTATTAATCCTGATGTTCGGGTGGGATCATCGTCACTGCCTTCTCCTCATTTCAAAATCTGTTTATTTTCCCAGGGTTAAACAGTGGGATTTTATGGTAGAATAGTTTTGCTTGCTATGCTTGAATAATTTATATGAATGAAGTATGGATGCAATTCAACTTGTTTTTATTAAATATATCCACTGTGTTGCTGCCTTGATCAGCTCCTTTTTTTTCTACTGAAAACTCATGTTGACTGAAACTCATTTTGCCACTGGGATCTGAGACTAAGAATGGAATCTTAAATATGTTTTCTGCACAGTGTGTGGAAAGGGAATAGCAAATAGTTACTGTACAGTATTAATTTTGACTGCCATGAATCTGTTCGGATGTAGTTGGTACAAATTTGGATTAATCCAGCCATGTCACGCCAGTATGTGCTTGTTCTTCATGGGGCGGGGGTGGGAGATAAGCTAACCTATTCAACTGATTTAATTACACCTACAGTACTTAGGTATTCTACTTCAGTGGTAGACAATTTCACCTTCATCAACTTGACCTTTTCACATGTTAAAAAACCCCCAGCTGCTATTTACTTTGGATTATAGCGCAGGTAATTATGCAGAATTTGCATTAATTATTCATATATTATTTCAGGCACTGCTGGAGCGAACTGGCTACACTCTGGACGTAACCACAGGGCAAAGGAAGTATGGGGGCCCTCCTCCAGAAAGTGTGCACTCAGGTCCACAGCCTGGAATTGGAACGGAAGTAAGTCATTTGCTTTGATGCAATGTTGGTGCATTAAATTATTGAAATGCTTCAAAGTTGTATGGGATGTTTAAAAACTTGGGAGAACCAATGACTGCTCACATGCAGAGGGCAGCAAATAGCAGTTACCCTGCTACTGAAGGAAAGAGGGGTGTTTCTAGCTGACAGTGGTGAGTTAACTTTGCTTTCCTGCTTCAGGTATTTGTTGGGAAAATACCAAGGGACTTGTATGAGGATGAGCTTGTTCCATTGTTTGAAAAGGCTGGTTATATCTGGGACCTGCGACTTATGATGGACCCCCTGTCGGGTCAGAATCGTGGTTATGCTTTTGTGACTTTCTGCACCAAGGAGGCAGCTCAGGAAGCTGTCAAACTGGTAAGAACCATTTCTACTTTAATTTAAATTTTTCAAAGACAATACATAAAAACAGCTCAAAAGGTTTTTTTATTAAAATAACTGTTTTTTTCATTATCGTAGCCGTTCATGTGCATTGCAGTTTTATTTAACCCTTCCTAACCAAAGTGGTGCAAGAGAAGTTGCGAGTTCCCATTTGAAAATGATACCTGAGATATCTGGGTTTGGAAGGGTTAACCTACAAACATCACACAAATATCCCATTGAATTTATACATCTCTTGATTTTCTTTCATAGTGCGATAACTTTGAAATCCGGCCTGGTAAACACATTGGAGTTTGCATTTCTGTGGCCAACAACAGGCTGTTTGTTGGTTCTATTCCAAAGAACAAGACCAAGGAAAACATCATGGAAGAATTTGGCAAAGTCACAGGTTAGGACAAAAACATCTGGGTGATTTATTTAGCAGAGCCGAAACCCATTTGTATCTTCAAAAATATTTTTGAATTTGTTTCAAATCCATAGGGTTTATTTTTGAAATGGATGTTCATCAAATAGTTGGGTAGAACATGTATAATACTCTGTTAAAAAAAAATGAAATTGATTTTAAAAAAAATTTTAAACGCACGTGAGATATTCTTTCCTGTGCAATCTTCAGTTTTGTTCATTTTTTTCAGTCCACTACCATTCTCACAATATTACTCTTAGCTTGTGTAGCGCAAGTCTTCTCTGTATTTTATTTTGAACTCATTAAAGTTAACTGCTATGTACATTTTCTTCACAAATCACCAAAAGGTTAAAAACGGATTGCTTCATTTTGGTTCTGATGTTTTTGAGATAAGTTTATTCATATTATATCATGTGTAATAACATTTTACAACAAATGTTTGGTATCTCACAAATTCATAATTTCTCATATTTTAAAAAAATTGTCTTTATCCTGTATGTTAAATTTACAGAATGAGTGCTATGAATTTCCATATTCATTCCGGACAAATTATACATTCTACAAAATTGACAAATGTCAGTGTAGCATAAACTGGTAATTTATTTGGTGAGATAGAGAAATTAAAATTTTGAAAATAAAATCTCAAACACATATAAAGCCACTTTAGAAAGTGTATAAACTGCCTCTAGGGTGAAAAAAATTGCCTCAATTTTTTGGACACAATACGACAGTTGCCATATAACCTTCAATATTTTCAACTAGTAATGAAATGGATGAATCGAGCAATATACCACATCTTTTACGATGTAGACCATTTGATCTGCTGTTAAGTTCTGACTGATTTGGCAATGCAAAATGCAGTTGGACAGGTTTTGTTCTTTAGAATTGAAATCCTATGTTTATAGCCTTCTGCATTCTTATCAATTTCTATGAAATGCTCTAAGCTCTTTTCCTCCCTGGTACTTAACATTATCTACCCAAATCAGTCTACAAACAACCTATTAGCCTAGCAAGAGATGATCAGGTTATGATAATTAAATCTAATTTGTTGCGTATGAAACCTTGAAATCTCCTTGTTTATCCTTCTCTGCATTTAAAGGTTTATGCTTAGTTTGAGTTTGTGGCATGCTGGGATCTTTTAAGCAAATACAAAGTTTCTGTATTGTGGGAGGATTCCTGCCAATCATTGTTTGGTTATTGGTTATCACATCTGTTTCTATATCAGGATCACTTTTTTTTTCACAGAGGGTCTCACTGATGTTATCCTTTATCATCAGCCTGATGATAAGAAGAAAAACAGAGGCTTTTGTTTCCTCGAATTTGAGGATCATAAATCTGCTGCACAGGCCAGGCGAAGATTAATGAGTGGCAAAGTTAAAGTGTGGGGAAATGTAGTCACTGTGGAATGGGCAGACCCTGTTGAAGAACCAGATCCAGAAGTGATGGCAAAGGTAATGTATCCAGAACCAAAGCAAGGTTTGTCAACTAGCGAGACAATGGCTCAAATTTAAATCGGATTGGGAAAAATGATACACAATAGAGAGAATCATTTGAAGTCCATTTCACCTTTATCTGTCACCTTGTGACGCAGTTTAGCATGCAATTTAACTTGAACAGCGAACCTGTGAGGCTAGGTGAAATTAATATGCATTATACATTGAATATTTCACTCCCCATCTACCGGAGGTTTACCATTTGCTAATGAAAACTTTTGTGTCGGTCTGATTGGCATCCGAATTAGCATTGCTTCAATTTTTTTTGCCTGCAGGTGAAAGTGCTGTTTGTGAGAAACCTGGCCAGCTCTGTCACTGAAGAAATCCTAGAGAAAACATTTAGTCAGTTTGGAAAGCTGGAACGAGTGAAAAAGTTGAAGGATTATGCTTTTGTTCATTTTGAAGATCGAGATGCAGCAGTAAAGGTTTGTATGAGATCAGTTATACAGTATAGCTTGTCAAGGTACCAGAGTTTCCATTAAATGTTCAGGCATTTGTGGCATGCCTTTGATGGGTACCGTATATCTCCGCGTATAAGGCGCACTTTTTTTCAGGTCGGAAGATCTCGAAAGTAGGGGTTGCGCCCTATCCGCAGGTACAAGCAATTTTGAGCCTCGGAAATACAGTAAACAGGGGGGGCGGCCGGCGCGCTGTCAGCCGGGGTTTGGTCAGTGTCCGGCGGGGGTTGGGGGGAGCGGGTGATGGGGCCTCGGCCGCCCAGGCAGCAGCAGTGGACTTTAGTGCTGTACTTACCTTCTGTCGAACCCAGTCTGCCGCTCTCTCTCCCTCCCTCCCTGCCTGCTTGCCGGCCTGCCTCTCTCCCTCTCTCTCTCCCAGGCTGCCGGCCTGCCTCTCTCTTTCCCTCTCTCCCGTGCTGCCGGCCTGCCTCTCTCCCTCCCGTGCTGCCGGCCTGCCTCTCTCCCTCCCGGGCTGCCGGCCTGCCTCTCTCCCTCCCGGGCTGCCGGCTGCCGGCCTGCCTCTCTCCCAGGCTGCTGGCCTGCCTCTCTCCCTCTCTCTCTTCCGGGCTGCCGGCCTGCCTCTCTCTCTCTCTCCCGGGCTGCCGGCCTGCCTCTCTCCCACTCTCTCTCACTGGCTGCCAGCCTGCCTCTCTCCCTCTCTCTGCCGGCAATATCATTGAAAATGCTTCCGTTTTTTTTCACCAAGAAAAGGTCAAAAACGGGGGGTGCGCCTTATACGCGGGTGCGCCTTATATGTGGAGATATACAGTAAGCTGGAAGTTGTTGCTCCTTTTTAATTAAAAAAAAAGCCCAGATTCATGGAAAATGTAGTGCAGTCTGTCCAATATATTATGTAGAGTAAATTAAGAGGCGGACATACATACTTACCTTGTCTTCATTTTTTCAAGTCCTGAAACAAAATAGTGACTAAAACTAAACTTCCACTACTTTGCTTGAAACTAGATAGAGATCTTATCAATTGAAGCCTTTGGTAGAATTCTTGATAATTCTAATCAAATCAAATTTTTTTTGATTCTTTGTGCTCTTTATGCAGTAGATTTAAAGTGACAATTCATCTTCAATTGTTGTTTGTACCCTTTGTATTTATCAAAGTGTTTTGTTGCAGGCAATGGATGAAATGAATGGAAAACCAGTAGAAGGTGAAGCCATCGAAATAGTTCTTGCGAAACCACCAGACAAGAAAAAGAAAGAGCGTCAGGCTCAAAGGCAGGCCTCAAGAACCCAGGTGTAAGTTAATTCATAATCAGAGTAAAAGTATTTAATACATTCTGTTGTTTTCCATAAACTGGTCTAATAGAACTTCTTTCGTTTGCAGATACGAAGATTATTATTACTACCCTCCACCCCGTATGCCACCTCCAATAAGAGGTAGAGTCCGTGGAGGTAGAGCTAGTTATGGCTATCCCCCAGATTACTATGGCTATGAAGATTACTATGATGATTACTACGGTTACGATTATCATGATTATCGCGGGGGTTACGAAGATCCATATTATGGTTATGATGATGGCTACCCAGTCCAGAGAGGAAGAGGTGGACGGGGTGGTAGAAGTGCACTTCCCCCTCCTAGAGGCCGTGGTGTGCCCCCACCCCGAGGAAGGGCAGGATATCCTCAACGTGGAACACCAGTAGGACCTCCGAGAGGTACTAGGGGTAGCAGAGGAGGAGGAGGAGGTCCACAGCCACCACAGAGAGGACGTGGGGCCCGCGGCGGGAGGGGCAACCGCGGTGGCAACGTAGGAGGAAAGAGAAAAGCGGACGGATACAACCAGCCAGATTCCAAGAGGCGTCAGACCAACAACCAACAGAATTGGGGCTCCCAACCCATCGCCCAACAGCCTCTCCAACAAGGTGGTGATTATTCTGGTAACTATGGTTACAATAATGACAACCAGGAGTTTTATCAGGATACTTATGGGCAGCAATGGAAGTAAGCAAATGGGGGTTTCAGTGAGTTTGTTGAGACCCGCTGGGCTAAACTGCATCCTTCAAATCTTGATTGGCTTAACTCTACATCCTTCAGTACAGATTGGCTGCCACATGCATTTTGCTGACATCAAGAATCACTATTGTATATACCAGATTTTTTTCATAATTGCACTTGGACATTTCTGGCTTACATTTTCCCTTAATAATTCTTTGGGGGAAAAGGTGCTTTTATTTGTTTTAAACGACTTTTTAGCAGTTTGAAAGGAAACTTTGGACTTTGCTTTCAGATGTTGGGCACAATTTCAATCATGATTTTGCAGAATTGACTGGTATTTGGACAGTTTCACTGGTTTGTGGCTTTGGGATTAGACTGCCATTGGAGTATGCTGTATATACAGTAAACGCTAGTGTTTTTGTCTTAGTAGTTTTAAGATAAGCTTGTAGTTTAAAACATTTTTTAAGTTTTCTTGTATTGAAAGTAACATTTAACTGTGTGTTTTGCATTTGTAGAGTAGGTAAATTGTGTTTTTAAAAAAAAATGTTAGTAGCTTCACACCTTAAGAATCTGCCCTACAAAAATTTGGTTTGGCTTAATCGTACAATCCGTGGCGTTTTGTTCATTGATGTGATTGTATTTACAATTTATTGTTCATGTCAAATTTCAATAAAACTTAAAACTATATTATCCAAAAATTCATGATTCAAATTCAATTGTGTTCTGAAAATTTGATAAACCGTGATTACTTTCAAACCAACAGCTTTCGCAAAAAAACTGCTTATGTGAGTGATCAAATCAAATAGTTTGACTTAATTTGAGCTAGTCTAGTATGAAGGTGGCAGGTGAAGAAATAATAAGTTTTGTAGCTGTTGAATACTTTTCTTCTTGGGTGTCAGATTTGAAGTAGTAGCGCCTGTTTAATGTAAAACGATTCTCCATTAGTTCCTTAGTTACTCTTCGTAGGGTTTCTCACAGTTGGAATTCTATTAAACGTAACTTCTTAGAATACTGTAGATGGTATGTTCAGAAACTTAATAGGTTTTAATGGTGTTGTAGGGAGGGAGTCTCTCTGCTATCCCTTTATTTTTTTTAAAAAATGATTTTTGTTCTGACTAACATCCATTTTTCTTTTGCTTTAAAAAGAATCTTCAGTCGTGCGAATTGATATCCTCATTGGGGAATTGGCTCGGACGTGCATGAAGTTGAAGTACTAATTCAAGCAGTTAAGGATTTTATTCTGAAGACCAATTCTGGCTACTTTAACTTGCATACAACATCCAACTCTAAAATGGCCAACTCTTCATTTTGCTCTCTCCCACCGCCATGTCATCAACAATTAAACAAATATTTAGGAATGCTAAAGAGAATTGTTCAAAATAGATTGATATTTTTGATAAGGGTAGTGTTGGGGACTTCTGATTTAAATTAAATGAGTTCAGATAGTCCCACACCAGCTTCCAGTGAACAAGTCCACAACACAAAATTGTCTGCAAATTTAGCACTTGGGTTTGAAACTCTTGAGGGAAATGTAAACAGTTTGCTGCCTTTCACTAAAATAGAGTTGACAAACCTGTGAAAATCTCTGCATTATATCTGGCCTGAAGCATCCCTGAGTTAAACTCACTTTCGTCAGTCATGGCAGAGTTTATCCCACTGCTTCGTCATGCTTATTTTGAAATGAATGATCTCAACAGAATGTGAAATTTTATACTGGGTAAAATGGTGAAAAGCGCTTTGAGATGTTTCAACAAAATACAAGGTGTTGTATCAAATGTGTTTTTTATTATTATTATGCTAACAAGATCTTTAACTGTTTAACCTTGTCTTAGATCTGTGTTTATTGTTTAAAATTTACTTCTACATTTACTCTTGTCAGGAATTTATAGCTGCTTGAAATTCAGGTCAATCTCAATGTAATTATACATGTGACTGACTCACGGGACGATTGATTGCCCTGCTAGCCAGGTGGAACGCATGGAATTTTAGTACATGCAGTGTCCTTTAGGGCACATTTGGCCTTTGGCGATCTAGTTTTTATTGTTTTCAGTAGTATTTCACTTAACGACATGGGGTATTCTTTTAAGTATTTTGTAACTGATCAGTTTTTCATCAGAATTCATGCTTTGCAGTTGGTAAAGCTAACTTGCTGAGAAGAAATCTCCTCATTATAAACCATTTGCAATAGGGTTACCCAAGCTGGGCATGGCACAAACTATTCCAAGTATTTGCCACAGAATAGTATACCTGTCTTTTTCTCTCTTCACCCCCACACACAAATAAACTATTGTTAACTTTTAATTGCGAAATCTAGTGCAGTGCTGTTTAACTTTCTGAAATTGTATATGATTAAGGTATAATATTTCACTAATTAGTTTCCAATCTTTGAGAATTTTGACTTGAATCTGAAGCACACATTCACGGTGTGTCTTATGAGTGTATCTTATGAGGCAGTAATTGAATGTTCGTTTCCATTGACCTTATCGAGAACACACTGCAGGTTATTTGCATTGTTGCCTGAAAATCCCATCATCTCTGTATCCAAGTCCTTATAATAATAATTGATTTGTCACTCAATCCATGACTTTGTGGGACACTACTGTGCACAAAATATACAGTTGATTTCACTTTACAGTATATTTCTATGAAGTGCTTGAGGTATCTTGAAAGCATGATAAGATATATCAAGTGCATAAATTATTATTATAATGATTCATTATTTTTACAGGTTAAAAAATTCTAATCAACCTAATAATTTGTTACACGCATTTAGTGTTTTGACTTATTTTTCTAAGTTTTTTTTGAGTGATCCTTTTTAGAAGAAAATGATCCAAATAAAATGACAACTAGACAGGGTCCTACTATGGAAATGCAGTGTGAATGTGGTTCTTCAAACTTCTTGATGCTTCTCTCTAACCTCCCTTCTCACCACCGTCAGAGCTACTGTTTGGGAAGACATTAAATTAATCTGATTCCTTGCTAGAAGGTGGGGTCAATGAGAGGGTCAGAGAATGCCTGACTTCTGAACGACGTTCATACACTGAAGTGAACTTTGCCTGTTCGGTCAAATCCGGATTAGTATGGGCCGTGGTAATATGTAAATCTGGAAAAAAAAATAGGTTATCATGATAATCTTAACCCCAGTCTAAGCAGAGATGTTTTGTACGCTTACAGTGTTATCTAGTACGGTATTAAAATATTTTAACTTTAGAATATACCAATTTTTTTAAAATCCTTTACTGAATGCTGCAGTCTCTTATCTAGAGCCTTGGTGTGATGATGAGCCACCCTAGTAAAGAAGGTCTAGAGTTCTTTCCAGCCTGTGGTGAATTAGCCACTTTCACCTGGACGCTCTAACATTGAAATTGGCATCAACGTCCCTGAACTGGGTCGAGTCCGATCCAATTTCTTGCAGGAAATTGGTGTTTAGGGTCTCCCGCAAAGAACATTTCGAAGTTGGTCTTGGCAGTTATCTTTCCCACAGTCAGGTAGCCGGATGCCGCTTGTGTGGTAAGTACAGTGAACAGCTGGAATTTCTAAAGCTGCTAACTGACTTGGCCTTTAGCACTTGTAACTGGTCTCAAATCCTCACCATACTCGCCATCGTTGATTAGTCCTAACCTCAGGTTTACATGCGGCCCTTGCTGCTTGTATCTGTTTCAGGCGTTTGCATATTTTGAAGGTGAAATATAGAGCGCTATAAATAAACCTGTAGTCAGCTGTGAGTGAAGTGCTAGAGTGCAGCTGCGTTTATTCTTATTTATGCGTTTTGTTTAAACAGCGCAAGTTGTAAAGCTGCTACCCCCATGCAACCGATACTGACTTTTTAAATACATTGAGGTTTAATTGCTTTCTCCCAATACATGGGATTTTGCTTTTGAATTCTGTCACCTATCAACCACACAATTAATATTTTGAAGCTTTTCAATTTACATCCGATGTGAGAATATTTAACAAGTAGACAATCCAATCTTGTATTGACATGTCTGGACAGTAATCATCCCCACGTTGAACTGTTTAACCTATCGCTGTTGAGAAAGTCTTTTTCTTCCTTCCTTAAGCACTTCGATAGAGCTGACCCAGCCGTCTTAACAGTGCTTTAATACTCCGGTGGGGGCTAAGATCACTTGAGCAAAGAGAGTTCACGATTAGATTATCTTATCTGTCTGATTCATCAAAAGCAAAGTGGTTGATTTAGCTTTTAATACTTTGGCCACTGTAACATGCTGCTGTGGAGTCTACATGGAATTATTTGGAAGAGATGGAACTCATCAACTTGCAGGAAAATGTGAGACCCTATGTGTTGATTAACGGGGGGCACTTCCTTCTGTTTGAACTATCTGAGCTCTTGTAAGATATGAATAAATATCCCTTGTACTTGATATAACACCTTCTCATGTTGAAACTTCTCAATGCTTTATTGAGTTAATCTCTGTAAGGGCAGCGTGTAGGCAAATGCGGTAACCAATTTTCCCAAACAGCTATGAAGTGAACCACCAAGGCAAACTCCATTCTCTTTTTCCAAAAGAGCCATTGGGAGCTTTATCTGGTACTGATAGAATCTGGATTTACCAATGAGGTTGCTGTGACAAGGCTTTTATGTTTTTTGGGGAAATAATGTGCTGCAGTCTGGGACAGAAATATTAAGATTATTAATCCATAGGATTTAGAAAGGAAAATGGAGTGAGGGCTGAAATATTCGCCTCCCTTGTTCTTCCGACTAGGAAGGTGCTCTTTCTATCAATGTAATTTTATTGTTGCTGTCTCAAAAGGGTGGAATTTGATTGACATCTCAATGCTTTTCTCACACTCACCTGGGTGGACCACTAGGGGAATACTAAAGCAAAATCGTCCGAAAAATAATCTTTTATTTCCTGACTTAATTATAAGTCAGTGACAGATCAGAGCTGACGTTGTACTTTTCCAATCAATGTACTGGCACACAGGAAGGTGGTGTGGTTTATTAACGTTTACAACTGAGTATTGCTTTCACTACTCTGGGTTGTGTGTTTTTTTAAATGTGAGGGAGAGAGTTGACTGACGACTCTTTTCAGTCCTTAAACACGTTGGTGGTATAGGAAGTTTCCAGGTTTCTCCCAATTAAAAAAAAATCTCTCCAAAGCCTGGCTTTCCAGTGGGCTGCTAATCTGTTGTAGATGGTGCAAAGGGGATTGCATCCACAGAGAATCTCATTTGTTCTTCTGACAGCATGAGCTACAGGTATCATGTTTATACCCAGTTGACACTTGCTGAAAATGGTCCTGGATGCCAAATGTATAGATAATGTTACAGAAGTCTATAATCGTACAAACCATTGTACTATTTATTGGCTTTCTGATCTTAACAGCTGAACCATTTCATTGCATTAGTTCTCTTAAGCGGGTTTAACTTTTGTGAAAACTGTCAAGTTTCTACTTTGCAGACGGTTACCGATCCATTTTGAGCCTAGAGGGCAGAGTAGATAACTGTACAGTATAGTCTTTGCCTTAAACACAAGCTATGTCTATTGCTGAGTTATTCCTACCTTTCCAAATATTAAAATATTTAGACCACTTAGTTTGATCACTCATTTACAGCAGTTTTACATTTTTTCTCTAGCTTGTTGGTGATGGAAATGTAGGCTGTTTCTGAATTGACTAATGAATGAATCTACAATATATATGCATCTTAGAAGAATCTCTTAATTGGTTTCATGAGATAACCCAGTGCAAAAATAAGTTGGGTTGAATGAATGTGTTATGATTTTTTTTAACCCTTTTTGACTTTTATTAAACCTTTTAAGTATCGAATACCATTGAAAGTTGATCAACTAAGTATGTGCTTTGGAAAAATAAATGTGTATGTCTCTTGCTTATTATATGGTGCTTTGTCTTCCTAGTTAGTGCTATTTCTGAACCTGCCAGTCACAAGTGCTGTACTACTGACCAAAAACAATTTGCTGGCGATTTTAAAATGACCAAATAGGGATGTTGACTTTTTTTTCTAAGAACAACTAACCACAAATCTAAGCTTCTTGCAGGTACTGTTGGTACGATCTATTCTATATCTTTTCATCCCCCAGTAAAGGTCCAGCTTACATTCAAACCGATGTGAACATGGAATCAAAACCTTTTGTGCTGGTGCTATTTGGCAAATTGGTCATTTTGCTGCCACTTCTTCAAAATTTTGTCTTTTATCTGAGACAAGAGCTGACTGCTTGCTGATCATCGGTTGTGGAAACCAAAAAAAGAATCCTCATATATATAACCTTTTGGGTGTGCAGAACCAACAATGCTCATTCCGTGAGAAATTGTACTACACATAAAGATTTAACATCGTGTTTTGTCGCATCCCTATTTACAAGGTTTGTTATACGTACAGTCATTTTTGTACTTTTCATCAAGTTGGGGGAAAAAAATTGGAAGATTTATTTTGCATTCTCCCACTGGCGTTTTGTGTCACTTTTTGGATGGATATTTAAAACACACAAAAAAAACACTGATCAAGTTACGAGATGGCAAATCTGAATTGAACATTCTCTCGCCTTACACATTCCTCCCCCACCAAAAAAAAACAATTGCTCGTTTGCAACAAAAAAATAAACTAACAGCTGAAGAACCATCTACTTCAAAAGCACAAGTACAGCATGTGGCACAGATGTGCGGTGTGACCCGTTCAGTGTGACACTTACTACCGATGTAAAGGTCTGAAATATTTAGGTAGGCTGTTGTTTGAAAGGTAAACTTTAAACTTAAGAGGACCAGAAATCTCTTGTGTATTGTTGATATAATTATTCTGGTAAAATAGCCGCAGTTTGTAAATTCTCTTCTCGTCTCTTACGTTTTAACAATTATCCTTTTGTCACCTGACTATCAGGGAAGCGTGACTGAAGCTGGCCCTGACCTTTTGTCTTGACGCCAACATCCAGGTGAGGGCTGTTCCTGAAGCCGCTGTTGGAGTATATATGGTAAGACAATTTCTGTGCCAAGTTTTCTATTGGGGGAAGAGAGTTCCAGATTTCCACTATCCTTTGGATGAAAAACTGCCTCCTGATTTCACTCCTAAATGGTCTAGCTCTCCTTTTAGGGTCATGCCTCCCTTGTTCTGGATTCCCCACAGGAGGAAACAGTTTCTCTCTATCTTATGGATTCCCTTTATCTTTTATTTTAAAAAAACTTTTTATTAGAAGTAGTATTATTCAGCGATCCAGGGAATTGGTGGCTAATTATCGTAAAAAGAAATCTCACGGCTATAGCGATGATTGGTCTTGCAGTGATCTGAAAATCGATCTTTGACGCAGAACAACTTAATGGCGTTTTGCGTAGATGTATAAATTGCGTGTAGCATTACTTTATTTCCGCCTCCTGAGAACTGGAATTTCTGTTTGAGCTACCTACAACAACAACAAAATTACATTGGTGTACTTACCACGAGATAGGTATTGTCGATAACTTGGTTCGAAAACTATTTGAATGCAGCATTTCCATATATTAAAAACAAATAACACATGACTCTGACTAATTCAGCGGCAGAAAAATGTCCGAACCAGTGGCCGCTGTTGGCAATGTCAGTAAATACCGAGATCTGAAATCATTCCTTTCTGTTGGATGTAGCAAAGTGCCTGACACTTGTTTTAAGTATGTAAGATGTATTTGGGGTCAAATTGCTGAGCAGATTTCTACAGCTGGTACTGTTTCCTCGTTGTGGAGCAATAAACCTATTTCAGATTACTTTAGACTTACAGAGAAATATTCAAAAATAAATGCTTTCTTTAAATAATAATAATATTTCTTGCATTTCATATTGTGTCTTATCAAATCTTCAAGACTTCACAGGATATTCTGTAAAGTGAATCGACTGTTTTTTTTTGGGAAATATTAGTAAACTGTGTACCCAATTTTAATTTGTAACTAAATTTCTGTTTTTCAGCCTGTTACTCGCCAGGTTTTTTTTCCCCCCTGAAGGTGCTAATTCTTTCCTGAGTCCCTACTCCACAGGCTCCCTCTGGTATTTTTCCCATATTGCCTTCCTTGCCTTTCTTCACTTGTGAATCAAGAATGTTGGCAGGCTTGTGGAGCAAACTCGTTACTGTCTCTCCCCCCCCCCCCCCGACACACACACACACACAGCTACCAGTGGGTGTTCACGTAATACAAATCGAGCGCAGGTACCCTGGCTGCCACGTTTCTAGTGTATATTCTGTGAAGCATTATAATGTGTCTAGAACATGCGAAAAGGCGCTATATCAAATGGAAGGATTATTATTATTGATTATTTTGCAAGTCCTGATCAGTGGATGAGTGTGCAAAATGTGAGTGTGTGTGTGTGTAGCATCGAATTCTCTTTCCAACTCCTCTTTCTCTTCCCCTTCCATCACCACAACAAAAACAAATGCCGATGTTTTATCCAATAATAAGCACAGCTGTTGTGTTGATAAAGTCGATGTCTCTCCAGCACGTTGGTTTCTGGTCTAGAATTACTCTCGGAAAACACCGCCTGCTGAATCTTATTGCTGAATCTTCCCGCCTCTTAGTCTAACTGACTAACTAACTAACTAACTGACTGACTAGTCAGGCTGCAGTGTAACTTGTAAGACAACAACTTGCATTTATATAGTGAAACTCTTGCAGGGTAGGTCCCAGAAGGTCATGGCTTAGTATTCTACCTGTCGGGTGGAGCTGAGATTGGGCGTTCCATCAACCAAGTCACTGAACTTTATATTAATGATAATGTGTATTGTACAGATTTCATTTATTCAGGGGAAAATGTATCTTCTTCAATGCTAAAATATTCTGGGTTATTGCAGACAGATTTTAGCCAGTATTGGAATTTAATAATAAATAATAATAATCTTTATTATTATGATATAGCGCTTTTTCACGTCTTCTATAACATCTCAAAGCTCTTCACAGAATATACTGTAGAGCGAATTGACTGCATATATTTGTAGGCGAGTTTCAGGTGAAAATGTTTGTTTAAGGGCAATAATGCAACTGCCTATGCTTTGAATATTGATTTGATTTCTGTTTTAACATAGAACTAGAGTTGTTTGAGCAGATAAACGACTGTTGCCGTACAATAGACCGGTTATGCGGAACTTGGCGGGTAAGTGTCACATCATTTGATCACCCCCCTACCCCATTTAGAGTACACATCATGATGTTGATGAGGACTTGGATCGTTGGGACATTTACACCACAGCCACGCGTACCCACTTGCCAGCCTCCGCAAGCTATGTCGTGGTCCGCACCCGATACAGGAAGCCGGGTTATATTCCCTTATAACGGGGATCGTATTGTAAGCAGAGAATTTTTACCCCGATTGAGGATGTCAGTCATTGCTTTGCGATGGACTGTTTTAAAGGAAATTTATTCCAACTGAAATCTTTAGTTTGCTTATAAAAGTGACCACGTACAACTTGACTTGACGAGTTATTGCCGCGTAATAATTAAATGTCTATTAACAATACAAGCTCTTAGGTGTTCTGACCAACAGTGTCCGCTTTCTCTCTTTACAGTGCGATCGAGGGCGACAGGGGTTGTTTTGAAATGTTCCTGAGTGTTTAACCCCCTGTGATAGGTTCCCGTGTAAGTATGTTGCTGGAAATTTTTCATTTGCTTTTAAATATGAATTCATGCAAATCGTTAGTTTTTTTTTACTCATCTGATTCAAGCCTCATTTTATCATTCCTCACGTCGCTTCCTCAAATTTCAAACATCGCATCCGTCTCTTTAATTCTTATAATTGCTTTTTATACAGTTACATGGGTCTTGCAAAAGCTCCACCAAATTATTTCTTTTTCTCAGACAGCAACTGTGGGGAGCAGGTTTGATGTACATTTTTGTTCTCTAGGAGATAAGTGAGCAGTCAGTTTTTATAAAATGTACATTTCACCGCCCGCAGTAAAGTTTTCCTTGCATGCCTGTATAACGCCAAAGAATAAACTTGTTTCTTGTGCCCGCCCGTAAGGATACCTTCGATATTTCTCCGGAGTTGTTGGTACGGATCTCAAACTGTCCCATCAAATTTGAGTTGGTATTACTCTTATTGTACTTCTCCTGTTCCCGAAACACTGGGTGGCCAGGGTCCATCTCATTCTTGTGTGTCCAGTTGCAGTTCAGCTGGGCTAGTTTTATTCCTTGTGTGTAACGTAACACTTGGCGAGTTCTGTTGGAAATTGGAATCAGGATTGAAACGATTGTCATTACCTTATTGGTGAATAAATACATATTTTGGCTGTGTACGGAAATCTTCAGGGATTTTAAAAATATATATATTTCACGTTCAACGTTTTCTTTTCCCAATTCACAGGTTGTGCAAATTTCATTCTAAAATAAAATAAAATTCTACCAGTTGGCTTGGGAGCAGACTCTGTCGGTGTCTTTATTTGTAACAGTCGCGTATTCTACGCACCTGGCGCTTTTCACAATGTACCACTGTGTTGATTCTCTGTTTGCCATCAGATACAGTCACTACACTTTACAATAAATCCCGCAGAAACACTCTTGTCGAGACATTCTGACAATGTATAACTGCAGTTCCCCATTACTGAATGTCGCAGAGGTGAATACCTTCACCACAAGATGGCAGTGCCTGTTCATTAAGTTTTGCTTTCAGGAAAAACTTATCATTGAGGCTTGAAATGTTCAGGTTCCTGTACATTAGTCTCGTAAATAAAAATTGACCATCACATCAATAAGTCGATATATTTTGTGCGAGGGTGGGTTGTGTGAATGACCATTTCAAGACTGAGATGGATAGATTTTTCTTAGGTAAGGGTCATGGGGCGAGAACGACTAACGAGTTGAAGTACAGATCAGCCATGATCGTGTACAATGGCGGAACATGCTCAAGGGGCTGAATGGCCTACTCCTGTTCCTATATTCTGAGATAAATATTGTCCATCTTAATCTTGCTGTGAGCATCCAAGCACGATTGCATGTCCTGACAGTTTATTCCATCGAGGGCCTGACTAGACAATCTTTGCAGAAAGCCATTCCAGATATCGTTTTAGATAAAATATTTCACTGTTGAATGAAATGCTCTGATTGAATAGTGCGAAACAATCCATCTCCTGCTGTCTGCAGAGCACCATCTCCGAGAATACTGGACGTATAACTTGAATGTGCTGGATCACGGCCCATTATTGTGAAACCCCACACCCCACCACCCAAAAAAAAAATTGGTCATTGATTTCATGGCTCTGTGTGGGAATTGCCAACAAAATACTTTTCCTCTACAGAGAAAATTCAAGTGCTTTATGTTGAGACCTTGTGGCGTAAGTCACAACATCAAACACTAGGATTATTAGTGAGAGCAGCAAATGGAGCCACAGATTCCAGAGATAATGTCGTGCACAAATAGACCATAAATGTTGAGTGTAAATGATTGACGATTCTTGTGCAATCCCAGTTATGTTGGCTAGGTGCGGGCCAGAGAATTGGGCTGGGAATAAATCTGTGGTTTTAATCGTCTTGGCAGATTCTGTTGAGCACTCAAAACTCATTTTTAAAAAAAAATAAAAAATAAAAAAATTAGTTTGAATTATTTCTGGCGTCTTTGTAACCTGAACTGAGAGTTACCTCTCTATTCCTAGCAAATGAGATTTTGCAGAGCGAGGGTGAATGTTTGCTCTGCTGTATAGTAATGTTTATTCAAAGGTTTGAACAAGGAAACCTCAAAAGTCTTTGCTGGTCAAGCTTAACGGGAAGGGATTCTTAGACTGGTGACTGCGATTTCCGCATTGATCCACATGATGGTGGTACTGTAACTACTGTACTGTGATCCTCTAACATTTGACATTGCACATATAGAGTGCCATTGAGACATGGACTTCACAGGCTTTCCTGTGAACTAGTACAGAAGTGATTCTTTTAAAGGCGTATGCAACTCCACAATCCCAGGCTATCTCATTTGGCAGCCCAAATGTGTAGTAATATTAATAATCCTAGTATGTGATATAGCGCTTTTCACATCTTACTCAAAGTGCTTCACAGAATATACTATAAAGTAAATTGACTGTACATTTGTGGGCGAAACGCGGCAGCCAATTGCGAACCACGGCGTCCCCACAAACAGTCGTGGATTGAAATGACCCAATTTTGATTTGTGTGTTTTTTGGGGGGAACAAATTATTAACAGGCGTATGAGGTAAGGAAACTTGCCCAAGGTGTTGCCCTGATCTGCCTGGATTCGAACATCGGTCTCACGCCTTGTAAGGCAAGGGCTCAGACCACTGAGCTACAGGAGCTCCACACACAATTCCTTTCGTGTAATGACTGCGCGTATTTGTAGGCAAGCATGGCGTCCAATTTGCGATTGGTTAGGTCAGAAACGGTGAATACTGTATGTGGTCCTAAGACATTTTACTAGACACTCAGTCTTGCTCCACACCAAAGAAACTATTCTCCTTCTGCTTTCAAATCGACTTACGTTAAGGATATGAAAACTCATTTAAGGTTGCAACAAAACCCAAGTGTCGGCTATGTGACTTGGCGGGGGGGGGGGGGGGGGGGGCACCACTTTTTTTAACTCAGCACTCGAAATACATGGGGCAGTGGATTCCACGTCCTCACGATCCTCTGTGTGTGTGTGTGAGAAAACTCTTCGAGATCCCACAGCCACCCGCCGTGTGAATGAATGGCCGCGATGCGGATTGACACTCACGACACTGAGAAGGGAGACTCGCTTCTCTTGTTTTTATTTTGCGCAATGCTTTACGCCTTTCAATTTTACGGCAAACGTAATTTCAGGCCAAGGGGGGAGTGAGTGAATGAATGCAAAGCAATTCTGACAATCCCATCGTCTTCCCCACGTCACAGTGAACCGACAATCAATGAAAAGATGCAAGCGGCAGAAATCTGCTTGATATTGCGGACGAGGAGGACCTTTGTACTCTCCGCGTCCGAGAGGGCTTTGAAGCTTTTTCAAACAGCATTGAGCGAGACTTCCTTTTAAGGCAGCAGGGACCAGATCTCGACACTTCCTCACAGACGCTTGTTTCTTCTTAACGATGCCGAGATAACAGTTCAGAGAGCGGGAAAACTTGCTTACACTGATAATGCCCCCTTAGGTCGGGTGTATACTATAATAATGTAATAAAACTTTCGTATTTGATATCGCGCTTTTCGCATCTTCTAGACGTCTCGAAGCACTTCACAGAATATTTACTGTCAAGTCAATTCACTGTACATTCGTGGGCGAAACGCGGCAGCCAATTGTGCCAGCAGCGTCCCCCACAAACAGTCGTGGATTGAAAGTATTGAAAGTTAAACACTTTCTAAACCAAACTTGAGAATTCCGTCGCATCCCATCTCCACATAATAATAATAATAATAATCCTTGCATTTTAAAGTAGTGCTTTTCACGTTTTCCAGACGTCTCGAAGCGCTTCACAGAATGTGCTGTAAAGTGAATTGACTATATATTTGTGGGCGAAACGCGGCAGCCGATTGCGCACAGCAGCGTCCCCCACAAACAGTCGTGGATTGAAACGACCAATGTTTATTATGGTGTTTTTTAAACGGGATTATTATTAGGAATGTGTGTGGAGTAAGGAAACTGGCCCAATTTTCACGCTGACCTTTTCTGATTTTGAACACAGTTCTCATGTTTGTAAGGCGAGCGCTCTAACCACAGGACTACATGATTCCAGGAAGTGCGTTCCTCATCGTAAACTCGCTGCTTGTGGAATTTTTTTTTGAAACGAACCTTGTTCATGACTATTCTGACTGCTTTTGGTGTAATCGTTTTTACGCCTGTGCCTCCAGTTATTAAACTCCTCAACCAAGTGGAAGTAGTTACATCAGCACTTTTTTTTTTAATTTAAAAAAAACCTCAGGCAATAATCTGTAAGGGATGGAGTAGCATTTCATAAGGTATTTCCTGTCTCACTTATCACAAGGAAACAGTTTGTGAAATTAACACAAATTACATGCCCCACCCACACACACACTGTACGTGGATGGTGTATTTTGTGGGTGAATCTCGTTGAACAAGTGAGTTTGGGGATGGGGGTTGGTGGGTGTTTGGAACCTTCCCTCAGGTTTCTAGGTTCGCATAGAATGAAGTAATAATAATAATCCTTGCATTTGATATTGTATATCTATATCATATTGTATACTGTATATATATATATATATATATTCTATCATCTATACTCTGTGAAATGTTTTGAGATGTCTCAAAGACATGATAAGGCACTATTCTGTAGCTCAGTGGTTAGAGCACTCGCCTAGCGCATGAGAGACCTGGGTTCGATTCCAGGCAGGACCTAAATCTTGAGCAAGTTACCTTACTCCACACTCCGGATAATAATCCCTTTTTAAAAAAAGTATTAAAAAATAAACTGGTAATTTCAAACCGCGACTGTTTCTGGGACATTGGCTGTGAGCAAAGTTGGCTGCCACATTTCGCACACAAAATATACAGTCAATTCACTTTAAGGTGTATTCTGTGAAGCGCTTTGAGACGTCTAGAACACGTGGAAAGCGCGGTACAAATGCAAGGATTATTATTATTGTTTTGTAGGGAGGGAGGGAGGGAGGGAGGGAGTGTAGCCCCAACCCCACAAACAAGTTGGGAACATTTCTGCAAATTCATGATATTTGTTATTTTTCGTGCATGATTCTGAAATCTGCCGGTTCCTCATCTCAAAGGACAGGCTTAACCACAAGCGTGTCATTCAACTAGTTTATTGTAGTATTTCTTCCTCTCGTTGGTTCGGTCAGTAGAGAGTTATAAGACCTCGTCTTTGCATGTCGATCGCCTTACAGTACTGGCGCGCAGTGACACACGAAAACTCACCCAAATAAGTGTCGGGGCTCGTGAAGGCTGTTGGGTTTGCGAGCGTGCGCGCCGCAGATGATGGACCCACCGAACTTCTCTCTCGCTCTGCGTCTCTGTCCCGCCGCTGTTCTGGACGCTGCGGAGGAGGGCACGGGGGGCGCTCGGCGAGTGCGCGGTCGACCACGGCCTTTACTACAGCGTCTACGCCACGTGCGGTTCCTTCTTCGTCCCCGGCGGGGGGGGGCGAAAGGCCACCAAAACCCTGGGACTGATCCCCGGGGCCTTCATCTTTTGTTGGTTGCCTTTCTTCACAACGGTCCTCGTGCTGGACATCTGCGGAGACCCGTGTTGGTCTCTCCCGATCCTCGTGGACGTCTTCGCCTGGCTAGGCTACCTGAATTCGCTCGTCAACCCGGTCATCCACACGTATTTCAACAGGGACTTCAAGCGAGCCTTCCACAGACTGGTATATTCCAAACGCTGCTGGCGCTGAGCGGATCCCACAGTCCTAGCCCCGATCGTGTGCGCGTATTTTTTTTAACCGATGATTCAAACGCGTAACGGAGTTCCTGCAGCTTAGAGCAGTCAGAGCGCTCGATTTCCTCCCTCCGCGTTGTGTCTGTTTACCAAACCGTTCGGCCACTCAATCCACGATTGCCGGGCGCAATTGGCTGCCGCGTTTCGCCCATAAATTATACAGACAGTTCACTTTACAGTATATTCTGTGAAGCGCTTGGTGACCTCTCGAAGACGTGAAAAGGCGCTTTATTAAATGCAAGGAATATTATCATTAATAAGTATTATTAAGCTGTATAACACATTTATTAATTCTCAAAAATTAGCATTCACATTTTTTATTCTCTTTCCGTGTATACTACTTGTCTGTGGGTGACATCTCGGTCACTGAATGTGTTAGTACTTTGATCAATTCCTTTTTTTAATATACTGTATATATATATATATAAAACTGTGGCTGCTACAATCGCAGAAATATTGAGTGAGTCATCCTGTCAATGCTAAGCGCACCAAGCAACTGTTACAGTAAATTCTCTTTATCTACATGAAAAGTAAATCAAGCGAGTTGCAGTGAATTTCAACCGAGCTTGCGCTCGCCTCCTCCAGTTACTGTGCGTCGTTCCTTTATGTGCAATATAAGAGATGATAATCATAGTAGAAATAATAATCATGCCTAATAATAAACCCTCCAAAAAAAAAACACATAATGACATCGGTCATTTCAACCCGCGACCGTTTGTTGGGGGGGATGCTGCTGTGCGCAATCGGCTGCCGCGTTTCGCCCACAAATATACACAGTCGGTTCACTTTACAGTATACTCTGTGACGCTTTGAGACGCCGATAAGATGTGAAAAGCGCTAGATCAAATGCAATGATTATTTATTATTATTATTCTCATGACGTGATTTAAAACACACCAAAGCTGTTGAGTGCGGTGGCTGTTTTTTTTTAACGCGCGGTTTGCGCTCAGCACAGTCCCGCAAACCCCGTCAAAGCGAGTCACCGGATCAATCGCCCGTTTGGAGCCAGAACTCCGGGTTCAGCTCCCTTCTCCTTTCCGACGCAGTCACTATCTTTTTAAGCGCGTATCCCCCTGAACAGAAGGAATCCCCCCCCCCCCAGACGTATCGTCTCGTGGCGAAGGCCAGGCACGTGTGTTTCTGTGTGTGTGGCGCGGAGATGAGACCGTGCCTCAGCCCAAACCCGAGACGCGATATTTCAATCAAAGTTGTTGCTGTCGCTCGATGGCCTCCATGCGGGGCTGTGACTGCCCCTCGGCGGCAGCTTTATGTACTGTAATTGTAAGCTCGGAGATCTCGCTGGCCCTCCCAGGCTCTGTGCCAAGCCTTCACAGACACCAGCTTGCTCTCGGCCCCAGAGCGGGTTGAACCCTGGGGCCTCTCAGATCCCCTCCGTGTCTGGCTGCAGCTTTGAGCGTCAGCTGTGGACTGGAAACGCTGGGGACTGGAGGGTTGTGGGGAGAATCTTTACGCTCGCTGTCTAGGCTGACGTTCCATTGTAGTGCTGGTGGGTGGGAGGGGAGCGACGGAGACAGGCTGGCTGGCAGTGGGGGGTGGTGTGCGGGAGGGAGCGAGGGTGGGAGCGAGGGAGGGAGAGAGGGAGGGAGGGAGGGAGGGAGCTACATTTTCAGAGGCAGCCTATTTCGGAAGAGACGCTAAACCAAGTTCCTGTCTGCCTGTCCAAATCGGACAGCAATCGTCGGCTGCCGCGTTTCGCCCACAAATATACAGTCAATTTACTTTACAGTATGTTCTCTGAAGCGCTTTGAGACGCAGTCTAGAAGACGTGAAAAGCCCTGTATCAAATTTAAGGATTATTATTGTTCAACGTATTAGAAAAGAGAAACACAAACTGAACTCAGCAGGTCAGGCAGCATCTATGGAGAAAGGACAAGCGAGTCAGAAACAGAGAGGGGCTGGAGGTGGGTGGGGGCGGGGTGGGGGGATGGGGGTGGGGGCTATCGGTGGACAGATAAAAATGGCTTGTTCGCTTCCCGGCTGCTTGTGGGACGTCGCCGCTGTACGCAAACTGGCTGCCGCGTTCGCCTACGAAACGCACTGCGCAGTGGACCCCCCCCCCCCCCCCTGCGATGAGTTGAGTGACGATCTCCTGATGGGAGACCGGTTAGTATCAAACGCAAGGATTATTATAGACTCGGGGAGTCCTGCAGCTCGGAGGGAGGTCATTTGGCCCCGTCGTGTCTGCATCCTCCTCTTTGAAAGAGCTTCCCCTCGAGTCCTCACCGTTTACCCCCTCAGCCCCTGCAAAGATTTCCCTGGTCCAAGTCCCTTCCCAATTCGCCTTTAAAAACTCCCATCGAATCCGCTTCCAGCACCCGTTCAGTCGATGCATTCCTCGATGAAACCAAAAGTCTCCTGGTCTCCCCTCCCCTCTGGTTTCCTCTGCCGACGACTGTACGATGACTGTACGACGATGAGGAGGATTATTTTGATTACTGTTGTTATTCCTGTTAATGGCCTTTAACTCTCTGCTAAACAGAGCAGGTTCGGAGCGAGGGGTGGGGGGTGGGGTGGGGTGGGGAGGGGGTGGGGGGGGGGTGGGGAGACAAATCTGGGCTTCTACATTCCAGCAGCCGCTTGTCCCAGGAATGGTGGAGTCAGGAGATGCCACGCATAGCTTCGCTGGAGCGTGTAAAGCCAGCTGAAAGCCCGTCTTTGTACACAGGGAACGAGACCATTTCAGTTATTCAAGGAGCTTCGTAGCTTTTTGTTCAAGGATAAACTCTTCTCCTTGAGGCAGGAATCCAGCGGAGGGGGGGGGGGGGGGGAGGGGGGGAGAGAAGGAGGGAAGTGGGGGCAGGAAGCCTGTGTGCATATCATCTTTTAAACCCACATGCGCACGTATGCGCACACACACGCACACACACACACATGCATGCACACACACAAGCACACATGTACACGCACACAGGCACGCGCGCACACACACACACACATATATATACCGGTATTAATATTAAAGCCTAGCATCGGTGCAATAACAAAACTTATTTATACAGCGTCCTTCACGCACGACAGCATCCTGGAGTGTAGCTGGATTACAGGAGAGAGAGAGAGAGAGAGAGAGAGAGAGAAAACCAGTGTTGCGAAGCCGTGGTATTGAGTGAACTCAAGATTGGGCCTGAAGGTTCCTTGGGATTAAACGCAGTGTCTAATATCATTAAGTCTGTTGCCTTGAATCCACGCCAGTTCTTCATACCAGGGCCGGCGCGATGATGGATGACAGCTTGTTACATACGCATAGCAGACATTCCATTCCACAGCCAGGCAAGAATGTCGTACCGTGATTACACGCGAGAGGGGGAGTCCCACCGCAAACCCCCCCCCCAACCCTCCCACCCCCCCCGCCCCCGCCCCCAACCTCCCCCCACCCTCCCCGCAACTCCCCTGGACGCAACCGTGACAATTTGGTTAACCTTGATAATTCCCCGCGCCACACCTCCCTCCCCCTCCCCCCCCCCCCCCCCACTTCCCTCCCCGGCTCAGGTCTGACACAGTGAAAGCCGCTCGCGATACAAGTGTCATTTAGTTGTTGTTGTTGTTGTTGTTGTTGTTGTTGTTGTTGTTGGTGGTGGTGGTGGTGGAGGTACCGCTGCGTTTTTCTACCTTCTCTATCACCACCACGGGAGGTATTAACGGGCGCAATTGGCTGCCGCGTTGTCGCCCAGGGAATAGTTGCAGCCAATTCTCCCGCCGGTGGGTCCTGCGAAGCGCCTTGAGACGTCTCGGGGAAGTTGGGGTGAGGACTGAGGTTCTGGCTGCATTTGCTCAGACGTTCCAGCGAGTGGCGCCATCGAGCAGCTCCAAGCTAGACAAGAGCGTAGACAGACCTCATTCACAGACCCCCCCCCCCCCCCCACTGCTCCCCCCCCACCCCCCGAGTCAGAGGGTGGGCAACCAGGAGGGAGGACATGTCGAGGTCTTAAAACGTGACCGCGTTGGTTTTAACGGCACCTTCCGGGTGCTCTGCTGACCCCTGGTTCAAAAGGTCTCCAAACCAGCGCGGAGGAACATTCTTCGATGCTGTCCTTCGAGGACAACAACAACACTGTACATCTCAAACCCCGTCTCTCACGTCGGGAGGAACGTCCGAAAGGCACCGGACAGTCAGGGATTCGGACCCGAGCTGGGGGCGGGGATCAGGGAGGGTTGGAGGGCAGGGGGGGTGGAGAGGGGGTAAGGCGGAGGGAGGGATGGGGCGAGATGGTGAGGCGGAGGGTGTGGGGGGGGGGGGGGGGGGCGAGCAGGAGGCCGGAGCCTGTCGAGCGCTGGCGGATTTGGGGGCTTGAGGAGGTCGCAGAGGTCGGGCGGTGCCAGAGAGTGAAGGGATTTGAAATGGAAATGTGAGGAGACACAGACCCACACAGACATGCACACACACACACACGCACACAAACTCAGCTGCTCGGTGCAAGTTTATCGGCCTCACTTTGAGTGTTTCTGAAGAGCACGTCTTGGTTTAAAGTCAAGGCTAAGTGGGAGACCAACAGAAACATTGGGACCTACGAAAACACGCCTTTGTATCTGTCCCCGACCACACAAAACAAAGACCGAACATTCACGTTCACCACCAACGCTCCGAGACGCCGCCGTTAAATGCATACCGTTGTTGTCGTTGCTGCCGTTGGACATTTACACGACAACTTGTATGTCAGGACGACGTCTCTAAGCCTCTAGATCACCGGACCTGGGTGTCATGTGGCACTACTAAAGTTCCACGTTTGCCCTGAATTTAGGAACTTGTTGAACTCGGTCTCTCGGCTTCGAAAAATCTGTGTTTTGTTTCAGTTTTACCCCCGAAGAGGGTAGGGGAGGGGGCAAAGGGGGACGGAGGGGGGGGGGCGGAGGGGGGAGAAGGGGGGAGGTGGGTGGGGGGGCTCACAAAATAGCTTCCAAAATTATGAATACCTTTTATGAATCTAATAATAATAATACAGTAATCCTTGCATTTGATGTGGCGCTTTTCACATCTTCTAGACGTCTCAAAGCGCTTCGCAGAATGTACAGCAAGGTGAATTGACTGTATATCTGTGGGCGAAACGCAGCAGCTGAACCTTTAAAAGAGAGGTGGACATTTATTTGGGGAGGACGGGTCTGCGTGGTTATACGGGGGGAGAGAGAGAGATAGAGCCGGGGAGTGGGATTGAGTTGCTCTTTTCAAACAGCCAGCACGGGCTCGATGGGTCGAATGGCCTCCTTTTGTGCCGTGAGACTCTATGATTCACAGGCGCCTACAGCCCCTCTTCTCTCTCGGGGAGCCGGTCTCGACTCTCTGTGGGGCATTCTCTGCCCTCTGTGCCCTGCCATCCCAGAGTGGCATTACTCACACGGCAGTCAGGGGGAGACCTCGAGATACACCATCTCGAGATGGCGCTGTAAAGCCTCGGCGATGGCCGGACTGGTTATACAGTAATAATAATCCTGGCATTTTAATATAGCGCTTTTCACATCTTATCGACGCCTCAAAGCGCCTCACAGAATAAACTGTCAAGTGAATTAACTGTGTATATTTGTGGGCGAAACGCGGCAGCCAATTGCGTACAGCAGCGTCCCCCACAAACAGTCGTGGATTAAAATGATGAATTTTTATTATTGTGGTTTTTTTGGGGAGGGAATATTATCAGGTGTGTGTGTGTGTGTGTGAAGTAAGGAAACTTGCCCAAGGTTTTGCCCTGATTCCCCCTGGATTCGAACACAGGTCTCACGCTTGTAAGGCGAGCGCTCTAACCACTGAGCTACAGGAGCTACAGCTATCCTCACTGTTCCCACCTCTCGTCCGTCACTTCTCGAGGTCGATCTTCACCGTTCGCTCTTGTTTCATCCGCAAGTAATCTGCCATTTAGCTGGTCAGTGTTTCAAAGAAGCAAAACAACATATAGCCTCCCACAAAATACAATCAATCCACTCTACAGTATATCCTGTGAAGTGCCTTGAGACAACTTTGCTTAGACAAAGTGTTAAGGCATTACTACAACAACAACTTGCATTTACAAAGCGCCTCTCACGCAAGGTAGCGTCCCAGAGCGCTGTATCAAATGCAAGTATTATTATTATTAGTACAGAAGAAAGCCCTCGGATCCGCTTTGAGGTGCTTTGGAAATCAGTAAACAGAAAGAAGACACACACACACACTCACAAACACAATCACGTAGATACACTCGCTCACTCACTCACTCACCCACTCACTCACTCACTCACTCACCAAACAACAACAACAAAATGACATCTATAGAGCGCCTTTCATGTCGGGAGGACGTCCCAAGGCGCTGAGAGGTGCTCACACAAACATACACACACACCCACATCCTCACAGACACACAGACACACACACACAGACACTACCAGAGAGGAAAGAAGGAGCAGATGTGAGATGACTAATTTGACGTGATCAGACAGCGATTGCTGTTAATCAAACCTGGATTAAGATGCGATGCAGCTGATGCACATTAAATGTACTGTCTGGTCCAGACATGAGCAGGCTGACAGACAGACAGACAGACAGACAGACAGACAGACAGACAGAGAGTCGGTCTGAGATATCCAGTGGGTGAGTTGTGGAACTCAACAGTGAAGTTCTCACACGTGGAAAAATAGCCATAAAAGTCTCTGTTCTTCAGAGATACATTATCCGCTCGTCTGAAGGTGGGGGAGACAGGAAACATTCCACAGCCCAGACCTGAATGCCGTGATCTCAACTTGACTTGAAACCCTTTCGCGAGGGTTATAACACGATTCCCATCGTGTTATAATAATAATAATAATAATAATAATAATCCTTGCATTCGATATAGAGCGTTTTTCACATCTTATCGACGTCTCAAAGCGCTTCACGGAATAGACTGTAAAGTGAATTGACTGTGTATTTGTGGGCGAAACGCGGCAGCCAATTGCGCTCAGCAGCGTCGCAATTAATATCATTGTGTATTTTTTTTCGGACGGATTATTGTTAGGTGCGTGTGTGTGTGTGTGTGGAGTAAGAAAACGTGCCCAAGATTTCGCCCTGACCTGCCTGGATTCGAAACACCGGTCTCACTCTTGTGAGGCGAGCGCTCTAACCTCCCAGTGGCGCGCTACAAGCTTTTGCAATGTTGTCGTTGTCGTTGTCGTTGTCGTTGTTGTTGCTGTTGTTGCTGTTGTTGTTGCTGCTGCGACGTTTTCCTGCGAAGGCAAACAATATGCTCAAGAAAGAAAAATGTGTTTCGAATGGAATGTTTCCAATAACAACGTTGCTGAAGGAATGTTTACGGGCTGAAATTCCTCTCGGCAGCAGAATGTTAAGTGTTCGGAGTTTCCCTTGGGTTCTTACAGTTAGTCACATCTGTGTGAGTAAAGCCCGGGCTGACCGAGAGAGAGAGAGAGAGACAGAGAGGGAGAGAGACGCCGTTTAGAACGGAGGTGGGGGTGGGATGGGTGGGGGGGGGGGGCGACAGGGAGGGATTGGTTGGGGGGGGCGGGGGAGGCTTTAATTGTGGTCACAGCAGCAATGAAGCTCACCGCAGGGTTTGGAGACAGTCGGAGGTGACGGGAGATTTGAGGTCCCCGATAATTTGGTGTTCCGGAGTAGCGGCAGATATGTTGTTGGAGAGTCAGTCGTCTCCGTTAACATTTTACACAACACTGCGCTTGCATTTGCGCCCTCCACACAGAGCACTTCAAATACAGCGCATTATCCTGCCATTCAGTCGTCTCAAAACGCTTCACAGATTATACTGTAAAGTGTTCGTTTTAATCCTCTATCAAGTTAGCTGGTTGAAACTAACCTGTGAGGACAGTAGACCGTATACATTAATAATAATCCTTGCATTTGACAGAGCGCTTTTCACATCTTATCGACGTCTCAAAGCGCTTCACAGAATATGCTGTAAAGTGAATTGACTGTATATTTGTGGGTGAAACGCGGCAGCCAATTGCGCACAGCAGCGTGTACCCGCAAACAGTGTTGGATTCCATTGACCAATTTTTTTATTGTAATGTTTTCTGCAGGGATTATTATTAGGTGTGTGCGTGTGTGCGTGTGTGCGTGTGTGTGCGTGTGTGTGTGTGTACAGCAAGTCTAGCGGAGAGGAAAGTAAATAAAGAATCACAGAGGCTCAGCGCACTGACTCGCTGTCACACTCAGAAAGAGCTCATGGCTATGTAGGTCACACACAAAAGGAAACTTGTCTTCCTCGTCACACATTGCGAGTTTGGCAAAACGTACAAGCGAACGCAATGCCGTCTGTCTGTCTGTCTGTCTGTCTGTCTGTCTGTCTGTCTGTCTGTCTGTCTGTCTGTCTGTCTGTCTGTCTGTCTGTCTGTCTGTCTGTCTGTCTGTCCGTCTGTCCGTCTTCAGTACAGAATTTCCTCCGCCTAAAGAACAGTTTGTGGGGCTCTCTGAGAAGTTACCCTGCGTGAATCTAAATCCATGTTGTCGTTGTTGATGATGATGATGATGATGATGATGGCGGTGAGGGCGTACGGTCACCTCGTACAGGGATAACTGGAGAGCGCGCGGACGAACGCAAGAATCTGCCAACGTCAGCCGAGTGTTGTTGTGGAATGAGGTGAGGCTGTCTTAAAGTAACAGTGGGCGAACAAGTGTCCTGTCTACACCCACAGCCTTGGCTTGTCACTGGTGTTCTGTGGCGTTTCAGTCTTTAATATACAATAGAATACAATACAATACAAATACAATACAAAATGACATTTTGTGTTGGGAGGACGTCACGAGGAGCTGGACAGACGGGGGCTGGGGGGGGTGAGGTTGAGATCAAAGAGTGGAGTGGAGGGTAGGAGGGAGGCTGAAGGCATCTGTTATTATCTAATAATAATAATAATAATCCTGGCATTCGATACAGGGCCTTATCACTGAGGCGTTTCAAAACGCTTATTGTGAAAGCCGATTGCGCTCAGCGGCATCTCACAAATAGTCCTGGACCGAGTAAACTAGATCTAATTTTTCGGGGTGGGTGGGGGGGGGAAGGATTATTATCTCATCCTAATCTTTGATGTATTCTTTACAGTCCAGCGAGCAAAATGCTCTCTTTCTTCTCGACCTTTCTCGAACGGTTAACGTTTCGCCCAAACACTACACAGTCAATTCACTTTACGGTATATTCTGTGAAGCGCTTTGAGACGCCGATAAGACGTGAACAGTGTTATATTCAAATGTAAGGATTATTTCTATGATTATTATTATTAAACACAGGCGAGCCACCAGCTCTGGAGAAAAGCAGTTTGTCTGGGAGGTGAAGAGAGAGCGAGAGAGGCAAGGAATAGAGAGAGGGGGGGGAGAGAAGGGGGATCAGAGAGAGAAAGAGAGAGGGAAGAGAGGAGGGAAGGGAAAGGAAAACAAAACACTGTTTGCGCTGTTTGTGAGGGCTGATTCATTGACTCTCCCACCCCCCTCCACCCTCCCTCACACACACACACTCCATAGGCTCTTCCTTCCTTGTGTTATCTTCTCACAGATGTTTTTTCCTAAGGCCTAGAGTGTGTGTAAAGCACCTCGCCTCAGTCACTGACGCTGCAGAAAAAAAAAGTACAATTGGCTACACCCAATCAGTCTGCTGGGCGGACAGACACGGACTTACAAAAAAAAGCAAAGGGAAGTTTCGGCAAACCTCATCCAGGGAGAGGGAGAGAGAGGGGGGGAGAGGGAGAGAGAGGGGGGGAGAGGGAGAGGGAGAGAGAGGGGTCACTGGCCTCGAATTCCACCTCGTCTTAGCCTGCGAGGCTGTGAGACCGTGAGACGGTTCCGCCTTAAGACTTAAGAATTAAGGCGGCGCGGAATTGTGGTTAGAACTTTATCTGGAAGTAGTTTCACAGAGAGATAGAGAGAGAGAGAGAGAGAGATAGAGAGAGAGAGTTTACTCAATCCTGCAGAGCTGAGAAACTAGTGGGACAGAGAGAGAGTTTACTCTCTCTCCCACTAGTTTCTCAGCTCTGCAGGATTGTTAACGTCAACCTAGGCAGGACCTTTATTGTTAATAATAATAATATTAATGATAAAAATTAAGCCAGGAAAGAGGGGGGGGGGGGGGTGAGAGTCAGGAAAGGGGGTGGGGGAAAAGACAGGGAAGGTGGGGTGGGCGCTGTGTGAAAGCCAGTGTGAAAGCGCTTCACACAATATACTGTAAAGTGTAGTGACTGAGTACATTTTGGGCGAAACTCCTTTGTCCAAAGCCTGTGACTCGGAGGCGGGAGAGTCGCAGTGGGAGAGGGGAGAGGGACATGGAGGATGTGTTCTTTTTTGTTGTTGAACCTGTGACTGACAGAGATGTGCTTTGGGCAGATGTCTTGCTGTGGATTCCAGTGCGAGGGATGAAAGAGATCTGAGACAAAGTCTCCTCGCTCATTTCCTTCCCGCTTGACAGCAAAGAATCTGTGAATTTCGTCTTTAGAATATGTGATTTTTTTAATTATAAGAATAAATAAGAATCCGTGCATTTTGACATCGTGCTGTTCGCATCTCATCGACGTCTCAGAACGCTTCACAGAATATACCGTAAAGTGAATTGAGTGTATATTTGTGGGCGAAACGCGGCAGCTGATTGCGTACAGCAGTGTCCCCCCCACAAACAGTGATGGATTGAAATGACCAATTTTTTCATTGTGGTGTTTTGGGAGGGATTATTATTACGTGCGTGTGTGTGTGTGGAGTAAGGAAACTTGCCCAAGGTTTCGCCCTGACCTGCCTGGATTCGAACACAGGTCTCTTGTAAGGCGAGCGCTCTAACCTCTGAGCTACAGGAGCTCCATTTAATTGCGCCCCAACATCTCCTTGTCGATGCGATTGTGCAAATTACTGTATATCCCTCCCTCCCTCGTTCCTTTTTCTCTTCTCCCTCTCTTCCTTCCACGGTGACGGCTCGTGAGGAATTTAGATTTCGCCCTTTGATTTCGAAGGCTTCCTTTTTTTTTCTCTCCTTCTTGTCTACGTGCGCTGGAGTCTAACGAACGGGCCAATTAAAATATCTGATTCGATCCGACCGTGCGTTAATGCAGAAGAACAGAATGAGGTGAGGGGTCGGAGCTCGAGACCGAGCCGCGGGAGCTGGTGCCAACACTTATCGCAAGACGGGAGAAACTGAGGAACTCTCGCTGAAGAACGAGATGCTCTTCGCTTAAGGATGTCGCACTGAGGTTTCAAGGGGTTGGAGAGAGGGGTGGCATATTCTATAATTATTATCGCTACGCTTCCCTCTCTCCTGTCCCCCCATCCCGTCTCCCCCTCAACCCCCCCACGCCCACAAATACACAAATAATTTTCCTACTTTCCTTCGCCAAACTCTTCCCCAAACTTTGGGACGTCGATAAGACATGGAAAGCGCTATATAAACTTAAGGATTACTTACTTACTTACTCACTCCCACCAACGACAGCAAAATTGCCGCGCGCGATTGGCTGCCGCGTTCGCTCACGGGTCAGGCAGCATCTTCGGAGAGACTGAAAAAGTGAGTCGGCTTTTCGGGTCCACGTTCCTTCGTCGGAACTCTGCGCGACTCTTCTCTTTACCGTGGATTCCGTGAAGCGCTCTGGGACGCCTCCACTACGCGTCGAGTATAAAGGAAGCAAGGGCAGTGATGATGACGGTGATTACTACTACTACTAATAATAATAATATAATAATTGTTGTTACCAGAGTTTCATGGCTAGAAGCCAAAGCTTCAATTCAATTGACTGAGCCAGGTTGACACGCAGATACACCGCAGGGCAGTTGGCTCGCTCGGGATCACCCTCACCTCTCAGGCAGGAGATTTGGGGGGTGTTTTGAGGATCGCAGTCTAGGCTGATGTGGTGGGTGGGAGGGGTGGGGGGGGGTGGGGGAGAGAAGGGGGGTAGGGTGGGAAGATTGGGGGAGAGGGCGGGGGAAATTTGGGTTCCTCCCCACATACGCACCCGCAGACTACGCCTGGCAAACAACTCTCTCGCAGTGACACCCCACTCCCATGAGGTTAGACCTGCTCTCCCACCCCCCCCCCCCCAACCACCTATCCCTCAAGTCAAATCAAATCAAATCATACCCAATTGAGAGATAGAGAGTGGGTGGGGGGGAATTGAATATGTACACAGAGACCAAAATTGACCTTGTAAATGACCCACGAAGGGAAGGAGGGAGTGTGAGGGGGAGTGAGTGAATGAGTGGGAGTGAGGGGAAGGTAAAAAATATCCTGTAAATTAAAATTTTAAAATTACATTCATTAATGTTTTTCCCATACGTCCCCCCCACCACCCCCCTTCAGCCCCCCCCCCCTCCCCA
>CM068763.1:10128832-10234471 GCA_035084275.1 Hydrolagus colliei | reverse complement strand
TCCACTGACATCTCCCCTGCCCTCAGCTCGGGTCTGAAACAATGACTGTCCAGCGCCTTTGGGACGTCCACCTGACGTGAAAGGCTCCGTACAAGTGTCATTTTGTTGTTGTTGTCGTTGTTGTTGTTGTTGTTGTTGTTGTTGTTAAACTGAGCAGATGAGATGTTAACCCGAGCTGCCTGTCTGTGCCCTGTTCAGATGGACATTTAAAGCTCCCGTTGCACTATTGCAAGAATAAGAATAATAATCCTTGCGTTTGATGCATAGCGCTGTTCACATCTTATTCCACGTCTCAAAGCACTTCACAGAATATATACTGTAAAGTGACTGTATACTCGTGGGCGAAACGCGGCAGCCAATTGCGCACAGCAACGTCTCCCCCTCCCACCCACCCACACACAAACAGTGGTGGATATGGGGGCAAGGGCAGGGTAATTGGATTGGAGGTACATCTGCCAATGGTCTTATAGACCAGGGTTTTAAGGGCTGAATAGCCTGCTCCTCTTTCTGTGTTTGTAGCATAGAAAGACTTGTGTCGGATTATAATGACTCATCCGATTTCAATTGCTGCGGGAATGGCTTCACTCATTCACCAGATGAGTGGAACTTATTTTATTAATAAACCCTCCGCACACACAAAACCGTCAGTCACGACCCACCCCCTCCCCTCCCTTGCCCTCCCCTCCCCTCCCTTGCCCTCCCCTCCCCTCCCTTGCCCTCCCCCAACTTTCCCCTCCCTCTGCGCGGTGGGGGGTAGGGGGTGGGTGAGGGGGGGAGGGAGGAAAGCCGAGTGTCTATGTGTGTGTGTGTGTGTGTGTGTGTGTGTGTGTGTGCGGACAAGTTGCTTCTTGCTGACGTGCGAGCCATGTGGGTAAAGCTGCAGTGACAAGCGCATTGCTGCACGCAGAGACCCATAAAGTAGCTGCATTTTCACCTCATTTCCACCCTCGTCAGCACTGCGTCGATGAGGAAATCAATGTCCCTTAAAGCAAAATCAAGGGAGCTTCGTCGACGGAAGAAACACCCCCCCCCCCACCACACACACACACACACACACACACACACACAGAGTCGATGCAGTCTGCAGTCTGCAGCAAACCCTGTGAAGTGTTTTGAGAAAGCCCTCCCACCTATTTAAAAAAAAGTTTTCAATCAGTGTGTTGTTATTGGCGTTTTCATAGTCACAGAGAATCCCATCTGGCCTTAAACAGAATAATGTGTCTTTATTTCTCCCATGACAGTACTATCCAACCATGTACAATGGGTGGGGGTGGGGGGGGGGGGTTAAATTTAACCCTGAATGATGTACAGTCAGTTTGCTTTACGGTGTATTCTGCGAATACTTTGAGGCGTCTGGAAGGTGTGATTACGCTTAAGTGCGACGTGTTAGAAATGCAAGTTGTCGTCGTTGTAACTGTGGGCCTTGACTGTGTGTTTTGTGGGCGCGCGCGCGCACACACACACACACACACACACACACACACACAGCAGCCAATTTGCGCACAGCGACATCCCGCCGAGCGGACGACTGATGTCTGTGGGTCATAAACTAGCAATCATACGACATCCAATCTTGTAGGGAAATGGCTGCACGGGGCTCCGCGGAGTCGGGAGTGAGAGTCTGAACAAGGGAGGGGAGACAGTGGAGAGGGGGAGTGGGGTGGGGGGGTGAGTTTAGTGGGGGCGGGGGGGGGGGGAAGCGAGCAATAATTACCGGCAGAATGTTTAGTAGCTGAGACGCCTCTAATTCAATGTCGCTTTTCTCGTTGCAGGTTAAGATGCTTGTGGAGCGGCAGACAGCACTTCCGATGCCATTTGGAAAGGTTCTTGTGAAGCCGCGGGCGGAGACAAAACCGTATTCAAAAAGACAATTTAGCGATTGAAGCGGGAGGGAGGTGGGGTGGGTGGGTGGGGGGGGGGGAGGGCGAAGAATAGGGAGAGAGAGAGAGAGAGAGAGAGAGAGAGAGAGATCGCAGCTCGGACAAGACTGAGTCAACGAGTGGACGAGTTGAGCTGGGGATTTTTTAAAAATAATTTTTTCTTAAAAAGCGAAGAGAAGATCGAATAAGCAGCTTTGTGGAGTCCGCAGGAACTCACTTTTCAGGGGGGGGGGGGGTGGTTGGGATGGCGGACGTGAAGGACGCCTCCAGCAGGCAGCTGCGGTCGAAGCTCACCCTCCTCGGCCGACGCATCGACGAATTGGAGGAGACCACGAAGAGCCTGCACAGGACGGAGGATGAACTGATGGACATCCAGGACAAGATCATGCAAACCGAGGGCAGCAACTGCAGCCTGCTGGCCGATGTGGACACCCTGCGCAAGAGGATGCTGACCATCGAGGGGAAGGACGAGGAGATCAGGAAGGCCGAGGGCATGTGCAGGAACCTGAAGGAGAAGCTGGAGGCCGAGGGGAAACTGAGCAAGGACCTGAAGAGGAAGATCGAGAAGCTGCAGGAACGGATGAGCGATCTCGAGCGCTTGGAGGAGGCTTTCAACCGGAGCAAGTCGGACTGCACCCAGCTGTGCCTGAGCCTGAACGAGGAGAAGAACCTGACCCGCAAGTTGACCACGGAGCTGGAAGTCCTGCGGACGCGGGTGAACGAGCTGGAGGCCTCGGAGAGCCGGCTGGACGGGTCGGAGAGGAGCGTCATCGAGGAGCTGGAGAAGCTGAAGTCGCTGGCGGTGGTCCTGGCCGACGAGAGGAGAACGGCCGGCAACAAACTGAAGCGAAACGAAGAGGAGCCCGAAGAGCGGACGGAGAAGCTGGAGCCGAACAACAAGCTGCCCGCCACTGATCAGAGCAGAAACTCATCGAACCTCAGGGGCAACACCAACGAGAAGACGGGCAGCTACACAGGGGACCTATGGATCGAGGAGAACGTCTCGCCCGGACTGACCAAGAGAGGCTTCAACCCCCTGAAGGTGACGGGCAACTATGGACCGAGGAACAAGACCTTCCCCGACCAGGGTCAGGAGGACAACAAGGTGAAGGACCTGACCCAGGAGATCGAGAAGATGAGGAAGCGGCTGAAGCTGTTGGAGATGGTGGAGGAGGACCTGAGGAAGACCAAGGACAACTACAACGAGATGCAGGAGAGGTTCCAGAGCGAGCAGAACAAATCCAAGGCCCTGGCCGAGCAGGTGGACGACCTCAAGCTCCAGGCCGTGGCCAGGGGAAGGGGCCCGGGCCTGGAGAACGGCGAGCCCGGCTTTCAGGACACCCGAGGCGGGAGGGTGAGGCAGGAGAGGCCCAAGAGCAGAGGCCTACCTGCCGAGAGGGAGAAGGAGAGGGCGAGGAACAGGGACCTCCTGTTGCTGGATGACGGTGTCGGGATGAGGAGTTCCCGCCGGCCGCTGAGCCCCAGCACCGGCCGCCGGCTTCAGAGGGCGGCGTCTAACCCCAGGGCCCCCGAGGAGGAGAAGCCGGGAGGAGGAGGAGGAGGCAGAGGCCTGGGCTCGGGGCAGAGGGACCTGGAGAGGCCGAAGAAGCCGCGCGACCAGCCCTCGGTGCTCAGCCGCTACCCGCCGGCCGCCAACGAACCCGGGCCCGGGGTCAAGAGGCCGTGGGGCTCCCAGGCCAAACCGAGCGACCCCGGCCTCAAGTACAAGCCGGAGCCGGGGACCGACCGCCCCAAGAGGCCGCCCTCCTCCTGCTGGCTCGGCAACTCCCAGCCCGACCCCGGCGGCCACGGCAAGGACTCGGGCGAGGAATGGCCGGCCGGCAATGTGGTCCCCCGGCTCCTGAACGGCACGGCCTCCGCCGCGCGGCCCCAGTCCGGCTCCCACCACAGGCAGAGGCCGGTCTCCCCCAGCCAGCAGCCCGCCCACCCCGGCTGGGCCGAGGGGGAGGACGCGGTGTCGGCCAAGGCGGCGGTGAAGGAGACGGCGGAGGAGGAGAGGGAGGAGGAGGAGGAGGAGGAGGAGGAGAAGGAAGGAGAGTCGTCGTCTCCGAGGCAGAACCAGTACCCGAGCCCCGGGCCTAGCTACGCTCGCAGAGCACACCGCGAGGCCACCACTGAGTACCGTGCAGTCAGGTGCTACATGGAGGACGAGGAGCCGCTGGACGAGGGCGCGGGGGAGACCAGAGTCCTCCAGGCCGAGCTGGTGGCCACGGTTTCGGCTGCGGAGGAGGAGGAGGAGGAGGGGGAGGAGGGGGAGGTGGGGGACGAGGAGTTGGTGATGGCGGAGGAGGCGGTCGTGGTGTCCGGCGAATGGAGGCCCTTCTCCCCCGGCTCCTGCCCGGCCCTGAGGAGGGTCTGCAGCCCGCGGGAGAGCCTACGTTCCCGGGCCGTCATCCAGCCGGCCATCGTGGCCATCGACAAGAAGCAGATGATGTCGACGGTGACTGGGCCCGAAGCGGAGCCCGGGCCCGGATTTGGGCTCAGGAGGCCCCGGGGGAGGGCGGAGAGGGTCGAGGGGGAGGCCGGCGGGCGCCCGGCCAGGAGAGCCATCGTAACCAGCAGCATCTGCATCCCCCCGGCCGAACGGCCCCACCAGCGGGTCAGGGAGACGCACACCTCGACCGGCAGCATCACCATCACCCCGGCCCCCGGCCCGGCGTCCCTGAGCGAAGGCCTCGGCCTGGAGTACGAGATCGCCATCCCCCGCAGCGACATCACCATGAAGCCGCCGGACTCGGACAGCGATGAGGAGGAGGCGCAGGCGGCGGCGGAGGAGGAAGAAGAAGAGGGCGAAACAGCGGCCGAGATCGAGCCGGGGTTCGAGGCTTCGGCGAGAAGGTCGTCCGACGGCAACGGCGGCGGCTGGCAGAGCCGGCGTGGAGCCGACCCCGAGTGGAGGAGCCAAGGCCTCGGCCTTGACCTGGAGCGTTCGGCCTGGAGGACCAGCCGGGCCGCGAGAGAGGCCAAAAACGACTCGGCTCTGGATTTCTCTCGGGTCACGGCCAGGAGAGCCGTCCACCAAACTCCGGCCCCCGGCTCGGAAGGCCCAGAACTCGGCCCGGGCCCAGGCGGCTTCGCCTCCCGGAGATTCAATAACTTTGCCGACTCGGCCGAGGTCAGGGGCCGGCCCCAGGCGGCGTCGGACGACATCGCAGTTTCCCGCCTGAGCGCCCTGGACTCCGTGGGCCGGAGGAACCAGAGGACAACCGTGGCGGCTAAAGTGGCCGATTACAACAACAGCTGCTCCTCGGTAACTATACACAGTTCATACATGTATATTATATACACACAGACACACACACACGTAGACACAGACACACACACACACACACACACACGAGTGCTGAAGCGCTCTGAGACGCTGCGTGGTGTGGAGGGCTCTATAAGTGCAAGCTGTTGTCGTTATCGTCGTTGTTTTTACCTCATTTCTTCTTGTTGTCACGTGTGTGTCTCCTGCCTTCTCCCCTCACACGAGCGCCTAAAAAGCCTCGACCATTCCCTTTGCCTAATTTAACATCCACGTCAATACCTTGCTCTGTGACCTGTCCTCTCGATTCTTGACGCAAAAACGATCAGGGTCCATCTAGTTTGCCCTTCCATCATGCACCGGTCACTTGAGCATATGTCTTCCGAGATGTGAAAGGCACTGAATAAATGCAATTTGTTGTGTTGGTCGTACAAAGCCTCTAACATTCGGGTGGTTTGGCTATTGTAACAGAATGAAAGCCACAGCTCTCTTGTGTAATTAAAGTAAACGCTTGATTTCAGCGCATTGGGACGTCCTCCTGACGCAAAAGTTGCTCTAGCTAATGTAGTGGTGATTATTGATAACTTATATCCCTGGCTTAATGACATAGGTCATCAGGCTATCAGTGTACAGTCAGGGCCACATTGATTGATGTATTGATACTGGTCGTCACTCCGTTTCACTCAGAATAACAAACTCCCTTTGCCTTGGAGTGGTGAGTTGTCAGGACTTTACTGAATTGCCCTTCTCGTTTATTGTTTTGGTGAATAACACTTGGGGAATAATCCAGTTTGGGGCTCTGCGCAGACTTGTATCGTTGATAATAATTTGCCTTTTCACGTTACACTTGAACTGCCTGCCGAGGGCTAAATAATAACAATAATAATAATAATAATACTCCTTGCATTTGATATAGCGCTTTTCACGTCTGATAGACGTCTCAAAGCACTTGACAGCCTATAAGGTAAAGTGAATCGACTGCATATTTGTGGGCGTTGATAAGCATCGGTATCACCATTGACCTTACGTTGTCGGGTCTGCCCTCATTCGGAAAGAACGCATTGTGGATTAGTCAGCCCCTTTCCACTTAGACGTTTCGGGGAAAATCGACAGCGCATTTGGGGTGGGTTAGTGGGGAGAGCAACAGCTGGGCTGTACAGAGCTGACAAAAGAAATGTGAGAGGGAGAGAGAGAGAAAGAACACATGTGACCCTTTCCGTCGGTTGTGCAATAGAAGCGAACATTAGCCGGGAATGTGAAGGTTCATTTCACCAGCTCTGCGGTCAGTAGATTGGAATGCTTTTTAGTTTATTTTTAAAGGCAAAGAAAACAGCCTATTTATAGCATTTCCCCCCCTTTTTGGGATTTATAAAATTTTAATTGAACTTTTTTTTACAAAAAAAGACAACACATTGCAAAGTGTTCACCCTTTGATGATAAAATAGTTTATGAAGTCGTTTGCGAAGGCAATTAACTGTTCTCTTTCCCTTTGGCCAACTTTCCTACCTACCCCCAACCCTCGCCCCATTTCCCCCCCACCCCACCCCCCTCCCAGGGATCGGTTCCAAATGCATTCGACACACACAGTAGTGCCTCATTGAGACATCTCAAAGCTCTTGGCTGTCACTACCGTGAAGTGGAGTGACTGTGTGTTTTGCGAGCGAAGGCGGCGGCCGATTTGCGCACACCGACATCCCGCACGCAGCCATGAAATAAGCGAACGATTTTATCCGGGGGATTTTAGGTCAGGATTAGCTCTGTAACCACATTTGCTGCATTTGTGTGTGTGTGTGTGTGTTTTGTTTTAAGAAATCAACTTTGAAGGTTAATTTTTTTTTAACAAAAAAAGCAAAACTGTGATTTTTGGTGGTTTTTAAAGCGCTGGGAAAAAGTCTTGTGACTAGTTCACCGAATCCATCGCTGGCACCTCAGCCGTTACAGAACGAAACCGTTTCAATGCATTTCTTTCTGGCAATTTTTTTTTTGGGAGTGGGGGTGGAGGGCAAAATTAGGTGGGTGCAGAGGGTGGTCAACCATCTGAAACCCCAAGGAATGTTTTGTGGTTGGCTTTTTTTGTTGTTGTTGTTGTTGTTGCTGTTTGCTTCTTCTCATACCTTGCGCCAAAACCTTCTTTGTCCAGTCAGGGCAAGACGGTTCGGACACGTTCACCGCACCCAACGCCAACGTCCTGCTGAAGAAGAAGGAGTTCGAGAAACCATACCTGTCCGACCTCAGCCTCGAGAGGCTGACGAGGAACGAGACGGCGGGCAAGAGGCAATCTGTGAAAGTGGAACTGAGAAAAAATGCACTCGGCAACGCCTGGCACCAGCCTGGCATCACCAGGTCCGAAGACAAGGCACCAGTGGTACGTACGCGCGCGAAACTCAACCACAGCAACACGGCTCGTATCCTGTATTTCTCCAGCTAGAGTATCTGTAGCTCAGAGGTTAGAGCGCTCGCCCTACAAGCGTGAGACCTGTGTTTCGAATCCAGGCAGGTCAGGGCAAAACCTTGGGCAAGTTTCCTTACTCCACACGTACGCACACACACGCGCGCCTAATAATAATCCGTTCCCCCCAAAAAAAACCTAAACCTAAATAAATTGGTCATTTTCAATCCACGACTGTTTGTGGGGGACGCTGCCGTGCGCAATTGGCTGCTGCGTTTCGCCCCCAAGATATACACTCAATTCACTTCACAGTACATTCTGTGAAGCGCTTTGAGACACAGTCTGGAAGACGTGAAAAGTGCTGTATCAAATGCAAGGGTTATTATTAGTAGTATTACATGCGCATTGAACTCCCCACGAAACAGCTTTGAAGTGAACGGTCCATTTTATTCTGAATGATATCAAACGTAAGATTATTCTAATTGTCAATTACACATCCCACCTCAAAATGACTAACAATGTATTTTTTTCTTTCTCTCTCTCTGCGTCATTTAGGGTATTCTCTCGCAAATAAGGATGACTTCTAGGCGGTGAGGACCTGGGCTGGTTTATCTTGAAAGCAGCACTCCAGAATCATAGTGTTCTTAAAGCACTGCGTAAGCTTCAGCATTTTAGGAGATCATTTTTCATCCTATACATGATATGAACTAAAGCAATCACGCGACATGTATATTTTTCTAGAGATTGATTGTGTTTTTTGGGGAGCCAGCGGCTTTGCAATCCGCTCAACGAGAGGCAGCTGCAAACTCCACACTCAGGGGTGGGTGGGTGGGTGGGGGGGAGGGGAGGGGAGGGGGGTTAGGAAAGACACCCAATCATTCGTTGCCAAAGCCAGGACGGACTGAGCGGAGGGTGGGCAGGGAGGTGACACACAGAGAGAGAGAGTGAGATGAAACTATCCCCAGAATCCAGAGGCTTGGAATCGGGATTGGCGGCTGGGGGGGGGGGGGTGGGGGGGGCAGATGTTTGGGAGCGAGAGAGAGAATGTGAAATCCAAATGAAATTCAGTACAAGATGAGAGTGTGAAGCCATTTCATTGGATGCGATGGTAGATTTTGGAGGTGAAGGTGGCAGAAATGTAAATATTTGATTTTATAGATTGGAGGGGGTGGTGAGGAGGAAGTATTTTGCAACCTCTCTTCAACATGAAAGTGGGGGTGAGTGGGTGGGATCGGGGAAGGAGGGAGGGGGGAGAGAGAGAGAGAGAGAGAGAGAGAAGAGAATTGAGTATTAATTATTCCAGAGTAGGAAACCGTTTGTGTATATAATTTTTTTTATTTGTACTTGGTGAAAGGTTTCTTTTTTTAAAAAAAAAGAGAGAAAAGAAAAGTATTTTTTAAAAGAAAAAGGAAAAAAAAAAGGGGGGGAATGTGTCATGTGCTGGAATCCCAAACTGTTAGGGGCTGGACGCTCAGTGATGTACGGACATCGGTAAAGGGACGTTGAGGATGTCTTCTCGATTCGAACATCTTACGGCAAGCGGAATCTCCTCCAAATTCACAGAATCTTACAGCACAGAAGGAGGCCATTCGGCCCATCGTGCCTGCGCTGACTGTTTGAAAAGAGTTATCCAATTAGTCCCATCCCCCCTCCACGCCCCCCGGTTCCCCATTGTTTTACTACTTTTTTTCTTTGCAAGTATCTATCCAATTCCTGTGACTCTTGTTTTCCTAGCACTTTAGAGTGCCCAGGAGTTCAGCAAGTCAGCAACTTTGAAGCTGTTTTTCTCCCCGAGTTTCTCCCCCCTACTATGGGGGGGGGGAAGAAAAAAGGGACTTCAAAGTTCAACAACAACAACTTGCATTTATATCGCACCCATCTCATGGGGTTAGCGTCTCAAGGGTACTTTGTGCCTTGTTTAAGAACTTGCCAAATTCTGTAACCCATTAAATCTAGAACCAGCTGTAATTCTTCCCTGCTCCCTCCCCCTCGACCTCCCCCCCCTCCATTGTAATAACTACCTATGTTTGAGCCAAGTTCAGAGCAGTTGTAAGGAGTTCCCTTGTGTTCATCGCTCTTCTCAAGCGAAGATAATCGATTAATCTTCATCTTATTCCAACCTTTCCCCCCGCCCACCTTAAACATTCCATTTGAGCAGAAGCAGTAAACGCTTCTCACCTTCATTCCACTGTGAGAAAAAGGAAAATAAAGAGGAAATGGTCTTCAGGCTAAGACCGTGTTGAAGGAATTCCGGGTCTCGGGTGCCAATCCAGGTTTTGCCTTGTGTAATGTGAGCAGAATTTGAGCCGGGATAGAGATGGGATCCCAGTAAACTTTATGGAAAATAAGAATATTCAGGACTGGGGGGGAAAAGGACGATTCTTCTTCTGGCTGGTCCCAGACACCACTTTTAAAGTGTCATTTCAACCCGTCCCCAATTTTTTCTTAAAAAACAAACAAACCCACAATGCTGCGGATACTGGGTCGAGATACGATTGCCGAAAACTGAAGAGAATTTAGCAGAACCACTCACTATGTATGCACTGGTGTCATTTACAATGTTAACCTTCCACGGCCCATGTAACAGTGGGTCTCTCTCTCTCTCTTAGCCCGAGCTGGATTACTTAGAGGGAAAGAGAAGGAACCGGGTGTTAGTTAACATCTGCAGTATTCAACACTTTAACCAAAGGAGGATTGTTAGTGTCGCGAAGGCTTCAAAATATCACTGCGCTGTCGAGGTTCAGGACTTTCCACCCGTTAAAGTTAGCACAAAATGTCAAGTCGCATATTTTTGGCTCTCTAGATGAGATATTTGGTCTTCCACTGCTCCTTACCGCTCACTGGAAACTGTACGGGTTGGGACCAACAATCTTATCTTAAGAGTTTTACTGTCTTCCCCCCTCCCCACCACCCCCGTATTACATACACAGGCAAGGGCTCCATTTCCACACGCAGGTGGGTGACGCCCAATTCCTACCTCTCTAAATCCACCCTGAACTCCAAACCACTCATGTCCACACAGACGGTGCCTGCAATTGTTTTTTTTCTGGGAAGAAATCCAGTTGTAATGCTGGAGACCTGATATCAAATAGGATTTACAAAGCGAGTCCACTTAAATGAGGTTGCCAACCTGTACCTACCGATGTCTCATTTAATCCAACTTGCCCATGGAGTGACAGGCAACGTAGCTTTTCTCACTCGGTGTTGAGATGTGAGTGATATCGGCAAACAATTCAACTTTACACTTGTCTATACATTATATATGTGTGTGCAATATACAGTATATCTAATCTGAAAAGGGGGGCAGGGAAATGGGATTCCAAAACCTAAACAAGGTCCATTAAAGTCGCCGGGAGGGCGTCAGGGTTTGTGGACTGAATGATCTTTTGCGGATTGTCAATAATTGCCAAAAAAAAACGAACAAAAAAAAAAACAGAAGAGAGAAAGACAAGAGTTACGACGCCACTCGTTTTTCTCTCTTCGTAAATTTCCAACTTGGGGAACGTCTCACAACTCAACCTTCACGGCCTTTTTACGTCTCGCAGTAAAAGGTTAGAAATGGCAATAGCAACACTCCCCGATAGTATTTTTTAACCTCGGCACAAGAAAAGGCGTCTTAAACCAGACAGTGGTGTTTGGAACTCCGCTCCCCCTTTGTGTGAAGAGCCATCTAGTCACTGGGTGGGAGATGTTTCATTAAGAAATAAGACTCGCAGAATAGACTCCGTACAGTAAACAAACTGACAACTAACCACGCGCACACACACACACAAAAAAAACATACAAAAGCAAAGGAGGGAGTGAGTGAATGGTGTGAGATGTGGATTCTCTTGGTAATCTGCTAATCACGGGTCATTCTACCTGGCAATACTTATGGGGTTGGGGGTGGGGGGGATGAATTAAAAAAAAATTACTTCTGAAATATGATGCACATAGTGTCTCATCAAATCATAAGTCACTGGTGAATTATATATGGAATCTCTGCAACCCATTCACTGTGTATCCAAGGCCATGGCACGCTCACAAAATACTCAATTACCTAGTCGAGCCACAAATTGCGCACTTGTTCTCTCCTGGGAATCCACCCACCATTTTTGCAACGAAAAAGATATTCTATCTTGGTAATTATGACGTTGAATAGGAATCACAGCCTTAAGTCACACTGTATGCCAGCGAGACACACGTACGCACGCAAGCACCCACACGTCAATGCTGGTACTTGAGAATTGCATATAAACTATACAAGCCGTAAATAGTTTGATGTAAGAGATTCTTTTTTATATATATATAGATATATATATATAAAAAAAACACAGGAATTTTAAATAGTTTGGAGGAAAAAAAAGACAATAAACGTGTAACATAAGATGTGTAAGAAAACTAGATTTAATAGCATTATTTATTTGGGTAAAAGGCATCCTATCTATTTTACAATGGCTTGCAACATCACACAGTACCAGCCCAGTTCCTGTGACTGCACAAAGTATTGAGAAACAGGAAGCAGCTGTCACTCACTCACAGTGTTTACCGCATGTTTACCTGGTCCTCTCCTCTCTGGAGTTTTTTTTTGCATGTATATTTCTCCGGACTTCAAACTCTCCACTGTACAATAAAAAAAATTATATTACTCTTAAAAAAACATGTTGCGGTTGACTGTGTTGCCTCTGCGCATCCCAGCACTCTTATTAAACTGTAAAAGGAGATGGTCAGAGGAACTCCCAGAGAGTTTTCAAACCCGTACATTGAAATTGCATTTCTACAGAGCCTTTCGCGTCAGGAGGACATCGCGCCAGGCGTTTGACGGTGCCAGCTGGGCAACAAGGAAGGAAGAGTGGCTCTTAGACAGTGGGGGGGGAAACCTTTTCAGCAAAGCTCGTCTGAATGGCAGTCTCAACCCACCACCAGACACTGTGCTAGAAAATAACAGAGGAGATTGAGCAAATGTACCCAATACATAAGAATATGTTGCAGGAGTAGGCCGTTTGGCCCCTCGAGCCTGCCCCGCCATTCAATAAGACCATGCGGATCTTCCAATTTAACTCCGCCTGCCCCCGTCTTATCCCCATCTCCCATTATCCATAAGAATTCTCATAACTTTTGCCCGTCACCTCCTGAGCCTAGAGTACGAGCGACTGGGTGAAACTCGGGCCCAAATAGCGTTTGGAGCCAAAAAGGACTTATGTCCACAGCTGCACAAATTTGGTCCGGGATTCTCTGCTGTCTTCCAGTCTGCGATTAGAAGTTCCAGACAGACGTGTGCCTGGATGGAGATCAGGGCAGATAAACCACCTCGATTTGTGGGCTTAAAAAAACCACATGAAAAGAGCAGCTGAGATAGATGGGAGGTGGGAGATGAATCAGCAGAAGAATGGAGACAAACCTCACCACAAACCCTTCACATTCCACTTCATAAAAGGTCCATGCAATCACAATTTACATAGCGCCTTTCACATTGTAACCCCCATCCCACCCCCCCCTCCTCATGTGGAGTCCTGTAGCTCAGTGGTTAGAGCATTCGACTTACAAGCCAGAGACCTGAATTCAATTTCGGGTAGGTCAGGATGAAACCTTAGGCAAGTTTCCATACTCCACACACCTGATAATAATCCCTCCGAAATAAACAACAATAAATTGTTCATTTCAATCCACGACTGTTTGTGGTACACAGCTGTACGCAATTGGCTGCCGCATTTCACCCACAAGTATACAGTCAATTCACTTTATGGTATATTCTGTGAAGCGCTTTGAGACGTCTAGAAGACGTGAAAAGCGCTGGATTAAATGCAAGGATTATTATTATTATTTATCCCCTTCTCCCAACCACAAAATCCTTGAATTGGTCTTTGCCTCAAACTTTAAGATTTTCATATCGTGCAGAATTTGGAAGAAACTTTGATATTCAGATCTAATTCGGAAGTAAATTGTTGGAAGTAGCTTTTAAATCAAGACAGAATTTTCAACGACAAAAAAATAAATCAATTGCAGGATCGTAAGACTGAAAACCTTGGGAGTTAATGGCATTTCTCAACTGCCACCAATCTAATGCTTTGCAGTGTTGAACAAGCTTTGTGTTGAATGGCCTGTGCATTGGAGCGCAAGACAGGGATTCTTAACAGTAGCAGCTGAGAAAATAACAGGAAGCGTACATAGAAACATAGATTGCATTTAAAGGAAATTTGTTTTTAAATTATTTAAAAAGGAAATGATTCTCCGAAAACGAGAGTAAATCTTTAGACCTGGTTTCGTTCACAAAATGCAGTCGATTCACTTAAAAGAATATTCTGCAAAGCACTCTTTGAGATGCATCACAGACGTGATGTGACGCTGTATCAAATGCAAGGATTATTATTATTATTATTATAACCTTGGTGGAATTTCTGCCCAAATAAAAAGGGTTAATTCGCCTCTTCCACTCAGACGCACTCGACTCAACTCTGCTAAGAAAAAGTGGGGCAACAAGAAGTAACCACATGATGTTAGTTACAGACAGCGCCTAGGATTTGATGAATAGGAATTCAATGTGTCATGCGCGGTTCATGTTGAGACAGCGTGGAACAGTGAGGGGAGCTGCCTGACTGTACATGCCCAGCCTATTCGTGTTAAAAGTTAGTAAAACTGACAAAGAGAAGCCCACTGCCTTATCCTGCTGAATTAGATCTTTACACAAACAATGTTTTGATAAAAGTATTATAGAACCAAAGTATGATGTACATCTATAATATAAAGCACATCCTTTGTCATTTCGTTAAGGTTCTTCCCAAAAGTTAACAGTACAAAGACAGCAAACTCTTAACTTAATTCACTGCTTGCCATCATTAAAATGACATTGTTTTTGGCAGTTGAATACTGCCAATCTCCAACCCCCTCATCAAGTTGTCTCAATTTCAAGTCCATTTCTTTCAAATCGCTCGAACACTATACAGGGTTTCCACAAAGTCCTCTTACTCCCGTTATAAAACAGCGACAGCAAACTACAGGGGAGACGAAACAAGCCGTCAAGAGATGCATTTCAACTCCTCGCTCCATCCATGTTGCAGATCTCGCATCGAACGTGGCAACGTATCATGATTCTGCCATGAAAATGATGGGAGCTCGAACACACCACCCTCTGGACCTCTAAATAAGAGTTGAAATACTTATGCTTTCAGTTGTTGGTCAGTGCACTCACTGTGTGTAAAAACAAAACAAGGCAACAGAGAATTGTGGACACGTTTTTAAAAAAATAATTAAACCGACATGTGGAGTCTTGTAGCTCAGTGGTTAGAGCGCTCGCCTTACAAACGTGAGAGCTGTGTTTCAAATCAAGGCAGGTCAGGGCGAAACCTTGGGCAAGTTTCCTTACTCCACACACTCGCCTAATAATAATCCGTCCCCAAAAAATAATAGTCAATCCAATCCACGGCTGTTTGTGGAGGATGCTGCTGTGCGCAATTGGCTGCCGCATTTGGCCCACAAATATACAGGCAATTCACTTTACAGCATATTCTGTGAAGCGCTTTGAGACGTCTGGAAGATGTGAAAAATGCCATATCAAATGCAAGGATTACTGTATTTTATAGATAAGTGGGAAGGAACAGAGATCATTCGACTCATTGAGCCTGCTCTACCACTTTATCAATGTGTGGCAGCTCTTTTAACTCTCTAATGCCTTGCATCTATATCTGTTACTGCCATACATTCCAAGATACCCTTCTAACTAACTCCCTCTTTAGTTTTTTTTAAAAAAACCTTGATCGACCCTGCAGCTACCGCCATCAACAACCCCACAATCTCAGCCCCTTTGGTGTTGAGAAATGTTCTTGTTTAAAAAGTTTACATGCTAACCACCAATCCGAGCTCAAGTTTTAAAAGATCGGAATCCTGCAAGCTTCAAAGCAAGCTCTAGGTTCAAAAATGAAAGTGGATATCTGCTTCAGTTAGAGATCCATCTGGTGGCTTGCTCCAGAACTCATGCCTCTTATGCAACAGAGACGAACGAGCGAGCCTTGAGCCAGAGGCCACACTTGGGATTCCACTGTATGACCTTCTGGTTTGAAGTCAAGTTTCTCTCACTGTACATTGAAATGTTCAAACAGCTTGAATACTGCTGTGTATTGTATTATCTTTGAACACTGAGTCAGCAAGGTTCAGGAAATTGGGTGGTCTAGGATGAGGGGCTTAGTGGCCATGGGAGGTGGGGGGGGGGGGGGGGGGGGGGCGACTTCCTTCTCCTGATTGCTAACCAAAGTGTCTGTGCATGGATGACAAGTGCAGACAGGACCACCAGCCAACACCCCCAAGAAATGATCAACCTAACGATGCTCACTGTCCAGACCAGCACAAGAAAATTGGCCAGTTGGGTGAGGAACCAGATGGGAGCCAGTGCTTTGGGAAACTGTATCACAGCCCCCACCCACCCACCCTCTTTGTTCACTTTCCAGAATTGCCAACATCTTTGTCCCACTGAGGGGAAATGAATGTCAACAAGTTTCCAGAAGGGAGTTTGGACATTTTCAAACGTTGAGAAAGAAAACAAACAGAAGCCAAGAGAATTTCTGTTCTCATTTCCTTCACTTTCTTCTTTGGGTGTCTCCTCACCTCTGCGTAACCTCCCGCTCGGCTGGGGAGGCGAGCGAGCGAAGCCACAGAATTTCTGTTGGCTGCAGCCAGTGATTGTAACAGCCCAAGTCAACTGTTCCTCCGTCCAAAACAAGCTGACGTTTGGTACTACAATCAGCGATGGCAGAGGGGAGAACAAGGCAGAGACCAGGAATGAAAACTACCGCCCTGGATTGAAAAGCAAATGTTTACCTCCCCCCAACCCACCCAACCCCACCCCTCATGCCAGACAAAAGTCAAAGGTATTAACAAGGTTTTGCTCGATCGACATTGGCACAGATCAAAAAATGTGTTTACAGTACGTGGCATCAATAACAATCACTTGGTTACTGGTTTGTATTGACAGGTTTGTCCATGATAAAAAGTATTGTGCAATTTTATTTGGCAGCTTTAGGTAGGAACAGGTCTATTGAATATACCATTAAACAGCTGGTGGGAGGGAAGAGGGTCATTAGAAATCCTTCCAACATCTGTCAAGAGTAATCACAGAGCCTTTATTATGCAGAGCTCTTACTGCACAGACGGCTTTTATAAAGAGAGGGATCTAGTACAGGCATGGCCTGCTGGCTTTCAATACTGCAAAAGAATAACTCACTCGTGAAAGGATAACTAGTATCTGAAGTCAATCTTTCTTTGGCAAGGAGCAAAACAAAGATGAAACAGCCACGATGGGCTGAATAGCCATTCTTCTGTGCAGTACCATTTCCAGGATTCCTCCCAGCGTCCGGCAGTACCCACAGGCACAATGGCATAAGGTAATGCACATGGTCGAATCTGTTGGATGGCCAAAGGAGATGAGGAAAAGGAAGGAGGAAGAGCAAGTTTTTCTTGGGAACAAATAAATGTTTCCCCCACGCCACCCCTCCCTCCTCGCTCCCCCACCCCCAAGTAAAGGTGACCACAAAATGTGTTTGAATCTTGTGGGTGAGTTGGTGGTGGGGGGGGTTAGGAGGGAAGAGTCACTGAATGGGAATCAGGAAAAGGTATTCATTGTTGATTTTGTTTTTAGAACAAGTTACGACATTCACATCCAAAAAAAACGTTTATTTCAGTAAATCACAACTCCAAAAAAAAAAGAAATCCTAAAGCACATACTCATATGGCTGGGAAAAATACCGTCAGGAAAAAAAGTAAATCTTTTATCCGTATTACAATCACACAACATACTCACCTTGCACCCCCCTCCCTCAAAAAAACAACAGAAACCCTAATAATGCACTGACACACAAATTAATGCTACCGAATACCTAAGGCTTCGCTTCGGGAAAGGGTTGGTTATCACACAGTTTGGTCACAGGCAGTGTTCGATGTATCTGTTCACCTCCCCATTTGGCCTTGTCTCTTGGGTCAATGTACCTCCTCCTCTTGGCAGTCAGTCCCAGGGGAAAGGAGAGGGGGGAGGAGGTCAATGCAGCCAGTGCATCAGTCTACACAAAGTCTTCTGTAAGTCTACAGTAGCTTTTCCAGAGGAAGTAAAACTGGGTGGCTTTGCATCCCACGCGCGCTTTGTTCTCTTCCGGGTCACATGCTGGCAGGTTGCTGGGTGGGGATGCCTGGCGTGGCCTGGCGGGGGAGTGTGTACATCGCTCCCAGGAACTGATCTGCAATGCGACCCGCTTCCCTCAACCCGCTCAGCAGAGCTCCGTGCACAGTCGCCGGGTAGTTGCGGATGGTGTGTTCCCCGGCGAAGAAGAGGCGAGGTACGGGCTGTGAAAGGAACAGAAAAACCTGCAAATCAGGATTCAATCACCGGCCTGCTACCCTCCACCCTCCACCTGCTTGCTGTGCGTCCTTTAGCCTCAGGGTCAAATTGGGGGCCAGAATGTGTGGAGGGTTTCAAACTTGCATCAAGCAACATTATAACTTCGGTTCCAGTGGGGAGAGAAGTTCCATCTGAATCCTTGGCTGAATCGTTTCATAGCATTTCAGATCAGGCTAATCATGGATCAGTTAAAAGATCTCCATTTTGAAGCTGGTTCAAATCATCCTGCAGATAAGGTGCAGCCAAACAAAGGATAGCAAAAAACATCAAATAATAATCCTGGCATGTGATATAATGCTTCATAACATGACTGAGATGTCTGAAAGCACTTCACGTAATTACTGTAAAGTGGATTGACTGCGTATTTTGTGGGTGAACTGTGGCAGCCAATTGCAGTGACCCACAAATAGCCATGGATCGAGTAAACAAATTTTGTTTTGGTGGGGGGAGGGAGGGGAAGGACCTGAAAAGGCATCCGCCTATCAACTAACAACCGGGTTCCTACACACTGATGCTAAGCAGACCTGATTAGCGTGGAGGAAAGGGAACTTGCCTAAGGTTTCACAACTACCCAGGAAAACAAAGTTGAATGCATGCATTTGAAGGACAATGAACAGAAATTCCAATATCAGCCACAACAATACAAAGCGAATTGCTCTCAACAAACAACAAACAACATTTTTTACGTCAAAAGGACGCCCTTAGGCCACAAACAACTGAAGACGGAAGCCAGTGAGCAGAGGCCGTACCTGAGGAGCACCAGGAATGCTAGGGCCAGGAGTCACGGGCTGCGCCATCAGGTCATAGTCGTTTCCCGAGGAGCCGGCGGCAACATAGGAATAGGAGCCTCGCGCCCAGGGGTCGGCACGCCAGCGGGTCACCACAGTCTCCTTAGGCTGCAGGGATGAAAGGCCATGTACTCCCATTGACAAGTCTAATTGTATTTCTTGGTCGCTCCACCCACCCAGAAACCCATGGACCCCACCTTAGAGTATCCAAGCTTCACTTCCCTTTGGAAATATCTGTGACTTTCTGCAGTGCGCATTCTCACCATATATAGATTCCCCCCCACCCCTAACTGATCACTTACTTTTGGGAGATATCTATCTCCTCTAGTTTAGGCTTTAATTCAGTGTGAGAGACATTCAAAATTCACTTTAAATAAAACTGTTTAAATGATTCAAATTTCCCCATTCCATGCACGAGTGCGCGCGCACACGCGCACACACACACACACGCATTTAAAGCATACCTGAGGCACTGCACCACTGCCAAATATTCCTTTCAAGATAGCGAGACAACGACCCACGATGACATCGTCGCTGATGTTCTCCATGATGCCTGCAGCCTCCCCAGCCACCAGGGCCAAAAGAATGGGGGCTGGCGATGGAAGCAAATGAAAGAAATGAAACAGCAGTATACGTGAGCAAAGCTGACAAGCAAAGGTCAGCTCACTGGGCAGCCTGCACAGAATAGTAAAGTGACGGGAAAGTGAACTGACTTTACACTGCTCGCAAAACACACCATCAATTAACCCACTTTTATATTCTGTGAAACGCTTTGAGATGACTCATGATAAGGCAGTATATCAAATGCAAATGAATTATTATTATTATTATGTCTTATGGTGGTTTAAGACTGGAATATCTATCCTTCATTGTCAAGAATTCAAGAATTTTTACTCTTGAACTAATTTGACAGATGAACTTAACATTTTAACAACTTAACACCAATAACATCTGAACAGTTAATATTCCATTTGGACAATTTTGAGAGATATATATAGTACATATAATAAGAATCCCTGCATTTGATATAGCGCTTTTCACATCTTATCGACGTCTTATTGATCAATTTTATTATTGTGTTTTTTGGGGGACGGATCAGAATAATGAATAAAGAGCGAGTTGTTTCTGGTGCAAGAATGAATCCAATACCTTTGTAGAGATTCCAGAAGAGGAATAATTCTCCTCTGCTGGCTGTCGTGCTTCCAACATGACCAAAGAGATTGACGCTGGGATCCCAAAATACTCGGTCAAAGCACAGCACAACCTGGAGAGAACACAAAACTCTGTGGTAACGTAAGCTGAAAGACTTAACCTTTTATAATGATAGAAACTTGCAAAGGTGGCTGCAGCAGCAACTAACATGGGGTAAAGACTCACTACAGTAAACCCTCTCTATTAAGCCAAGATGATCAGAACTCTTAAGTCACACCAATGTCTGTCTCTGTCGTCCTCTCTTTACCTTTCCCCCACCTCCGCACACCTTTGCCAATGTTGGATTCACCTTGCAGTCGTGAATCTCCTCTCAAATGTCGCAATCCAATATTGTCAAATCAGAATTAACCCAAAGTTTAAAAATATTGCATTTATGGGGGGGCCATTTAACACAGCTGGCGTCTGAATCACCCCATTCTCAACGATAAACATATGGCAATTAAAGCAGAAATTCAGGAGCAATAAAGGACTAAATGTTATTTATCAATTGCAGACGCATTCCTTTATGTGCTTTATCTTCCCACGGGATCTTCCCGTTTCACATTTCAAAAATCTCCACCATCCATCGCAATTCCTTACATGTTTAAAATATTTTTCAAAGCTAAATAGGTTTTCAAAGTAAATGGGTTTGCAACTGTGAGATTGATGCCGAGTTTGGGCAACTAGATTGATGGTGAACTGATGCTGTAATTTTTGGCATCAGGGGAAAATTGGCATTAAAAAAACTAGAGGCTGAACTGGATGGACGGGAGATGGCTTATTACATTTTTCTTCTGCTCACTGAGCTTCATTATCCAAAATATCACTCTCACCTGACTGTTGGAAACTCACGCCTACACACTCTACAGCGATGTAACAATTCACCATGCCACCAAACCTTAGCCATCTTATTTTTTTGGGGGGGTTAAAAACAGTAGTACTTTTTTCGGCTCCCGGCAACTGTGAGAGCAAATATAAAAGCAGGGGTCCTTTCTCTCATCTGGTTCAACTCGTGCTCTTAACACGGGAGGAAGGGAAGGAGACTCACCTTGTTGAGATTCCCAAATCCCATCCGCTGAATGGCAGATGTTTTCCACTCGGGAAGGGGTGGGACAAACTGCACGGCTGCTGGCTGCTGTTTGAGCACGCCCAGAGGAAGCGTGCACAGGACTGCGTCACACTTATAGATGAACGTCTGGCTGTTGGAGCGTGTGTTTTGAGCAATGACTTCGCAACCTGCAAGTCAGAGATTACGGATGAGACACATGAGCGGTAACGAGCAGAATTCAAGGTTAACGGAGGCTCCAAAAGAGTTCAGATAAATTCACCGTCAAGCACATTATGATTTTTAAATGCAGTTTAAAGTCAACATCATGCTATGATGTAAATGACCAGTATTCAGGGAAGGCCCAAAGATAGCCCGCAACGTAACAGTAAAAAGAGAACTTTTGCACATTGTGAATCGTTGCAGTATTGTATCTACTTGATAGAGGGAGCTCTGACATTTACAACCTCTCAGTTGGAGGCTTCGAAAACTCGGCGGACCTGAACAGTTCAATACTCTCACCAGCAATGCGTCCCATCAAAAACTCAAATCTTTGGAAACAATAGATGTGTGGGGGTGGGTGGGGGGTTGAGGCCTGAGGCGTAGTCAATTGTGAATGCTGTTCACTGTATTAAGTATTTCACACGGTTAACCCAAATGCAAGTTCATGAAACTGAGGCTAAGAACAATGGGTATTGTAGACACTTGTGTCAAATGGATTTATATGAAGATCTGACCCACAATGAGAATGCTGCTGACTGACCTGAAGCAGTGTATCGCACTTGCCGCACGGCAGTGTTTAACTTAATGTCAAGACCTTCCGCTAGAGCCACGGGGACGCAAGAGTAACCGTTCCGTACCGTTAAGTGACTTCCTGTGAATTCAAAGTCATCGTCCTGAACAGGGGGCAAACAGGAAACATTTCCAATGTTAAGAGATGAGTTCCGAAATGGCTTTCCGTTCAAAGTTGGATCTTAAAACTCTATGTAAACCGTTGCGTGCATTGCCCAGTCATCAACTCGTTGACCCTCACGCTTCTTATCTCTTATTCTTTGATATACAGGGTCGGACACTCTAGTTTTCTTTGGCAAATCAAAAATAAGTCAATAACTTCTTTAAAGAAAAATGTAAAATTTAAACAATTCTAGAAATGGGTACTGCAGTCAATAAACAGGACAGCCTGATACAAAAAGATTCTCCCTCTGATCCTATTAATGTACCCTAACCTTAGAAGAGCAGCTTTCTACACCAGTGTAAACATTTCCCTTTCCCACACCAGATGGGATGGCACTGATCAGTAAACAGTGCATAAAGTGGGACTCTCTCTCGACACCGATGAGAGTAACAGTTTGGAATAAGCTAAACATGCAGTACGTGATGATGTCCAGATGAACACAGTGCTCCAAACGCGATCTATATTTAGTGTAACTGTACAAAAGGCTTATCCTGACATTAAAAACAGATGGAATGTCTGGGTGTAAGGATAAGTACTCCCACTGAAACGTACATCAAAGTGACCACAAAGGCAACCTTTTAAACATACAAATCGTAACTATTTGCACGACTTCCTCAAACTCACCAGATAACACGGACACAAACTAGCTACATAAGCAGATCAGCACTGTCACATGGGTGTTGAACCATGTTAGCCATGTAGAGCCGTGAGCCGGACTGCATTGTAAATGCCCATTTACCTGGTCCCAGTGTTTCAGTGACAATGTAGAGAGGGGTGTTGCGTTAGCAAATTCCAGATTAGCAAAATGCCAATCCAAGATCTGTCGGTCCCGCGATGACAAATAAACATCACTGTAACATAGAAAAGGTTTGTCAAAAACAAAACACCCGCTCCCACGTCATAATTTCCATCATAAAATCTTATTATGGAACAATGTAGTATATATAATAATAATCCTTGCCTTTGATATAGCGCTTTTCATGTCTTCGAAATGTCTCAAAAAGCGCTTCACAGAATATACTGTAAAGTGAATTGGCTGTATATTTGTGGGCCAAACGCGGCAGCCAATTGCACACAGCCATTGAACTCCAGCAATTAAACTCCTGACCAACAATTTCAACCTTACTGTCAGATTAAACAGTGCAAGTGTCAATGCTGCTAACTATTTTACAGCTACACACTCAACGTTCCAGTTGCACACTGATTAACTCCTTCAATCAAGCGGGACAATTTGCTGTGACCCAATTAACCAGTCATGCTGACAAAACTATCAAAACGTGATCTGAAATAAGATTCTGATCTCAAGTGTGGGTGGAAATACCTGGGGGGGTTCGCTTCCAGTTCCTGGAGTTTTTCCTCAAGTTTTACCTGAGCTTCCGCAAGCTCATCATACTCCTGTTAAAAAGTAAAATAATAAAGACAGTTACATATCTGAAGGGCTCGAAGCTTTCTCTAACCTAAAGTATATATTCCAACAGCAGTTTCAATTACAGATTGAAAGCTCAAAGAGCAGCCACTGCAGTTTGTCCGAGGACATGGGATAGTGCAGGACAACTTGCCACTAAGATAGGGTCATTTGTGTAGGATGGACTTCTTCCTTTAGAATGACGTTGGAAAGATCACTGAGCAGGAAGCAAAGGAAGGGGAATTTCAGAATGTTGAGCAAAGGCACCATCAAAGTGATACCTTTTCCAGGACGGTTTCACGGAAGGCAGAGAGAGAAGATGCAAAAGCTTAAAAATAAGTGCATTCAACATCAACAAATTGCATTTCTATAGCGCCTTCGGAGGACGTTAAAGAGCGCTGGACTGGCAAGGATGTGCACCCAAGTCTTAATATACACACAATAATATATTTTAATGTATACATACCTTACACATAGCAGTTAAGTCTCTCAATTTACTTTTCACTAGAAATTCTGATGTTATATCACGGGGAGGTTTAACCTCGGAGGCTTCTTTATATTGCTGATGGAGCTCCTTGATTTTTTCCTTCAATGATACCATCTGCGAGCCGATACAATAATAACAATAGTAAATTGGGTCACTTCAATCCATGACTGTTTGTGGGACACTGCTGGGCGCAATTGGCTGCTGCATTTCGCCAACAAATATATATAGTCAATTCACTGCATCATTAAAAACACGTTGTAGTTACATACAGTGAACAGAAGAACGGAGATGGCACTAACAGATTAGGTAAAATATGAAATCAAAGGTAACCGTGGTTTTAAATCACCGCAGTGCATACTAAGCAGGAGTACGACTAAGTGTTTGCGTCAGCAGCACCAACAAAGGGCAGATGTGGTAATGCAACCCAATTCGATAACCACAAAAATATACAGGTATTCAAGATAAACGCAGTTATTTAAGCAATGCTACAGGAAGACATTGATCTGAGAACAGAGTATTAAAAAAAGTTGAAAGTTATGAATTTCTATATTTTAGACAGGCTGCAGATTTCCTCAAGTGTAAGCAGAATTTTTAAAATCTGGGTCAGTGTTTTCGAAATTCAACTGTGAACATTGCGTAGGATCTATTTTTGTGAAATTTTATAGTCCATCAAGTGCATGTCCGCGACACATGCAGCAAGGAAACAGGGTGTTCAAGTGGATGCTTTAATCGAGGAATTCAGAAGTGTATCCTGTCAGGAGACAGGCATTCCAATGCCCATTCCAACCCCAGAACCTGCTGAAATTACCTTATTAAGCAATTCCTTCAGATCCTCCTGGGTTTTAACTATTTTCTTCCAGTGTTCAATCTGTTCATCCTTCACATGTTTCTCCTGCAGTCTGTGGCAAGATATGGAAATCAATTTTAATACTTCTTATGTCGTACTATTTTAATGACAATGTGATTAGGGCTGTAGGGCAGCGCTGGCTACCTCAGCATTACACTGAACCGCCAGCCAAGACTGTCCAACAAGACTGTCCAGCAAAGAGCAAGTACTCACTGTATGACAACTTCCAGTGCCTGCCCTAATGAGACAGGTTTGTTGTTCAGGTAGTTGAAATCCAACTGGTGACTGAGATAAGACGTGGCTTCCAGCAAACGATTGAATTCCTGTTCCACCATTTCATCTTTTTCTTTGGGAACCTGAAAGATACAGAAGATAGCAGTGTTGCTTTATAAAAACAGGGGAAGACAGATCGTTCGTTGATAGACTGAGATGAGCAAACAATCCAAAGTCTAATTGTTCCGGTGCTACTGAGGTGAAGAGTTGCAAATGTTTTGAGACTAGTAGCCCAGTGTTCAAGAAACATGACAGATGCTCTGAAACTTTAGCTTGATCAGACACAGCAAAGTATCTGTCCTACAGTGAAGACTTCACACTGCTTACGTGTGCTACGGAAATAACTCAGCAAGATTCGTATCGAGAATACATGGGTAGCCTGTGCACCTATTTGCTCTACTCAGGATATCTTCCAATTCATTTAGCTAGGTTGAGTTATAGATATGAACCCAAGAGGAGGACATCAACAAACTGGGGGTGGGGGGTAAAAATCCTTGTCTTGGTGACTTTCAGAATCATGTCAAATGCATATTTGTTTCCTAAAGTTACAGCCCTAATCACAATGTCATCGGTCAATCTACATTAAGGCGAGGCCTAGTGGCATTGAATAGGTAAGAGAATTCTCACCACCTCCACTGCTCTGTGTGAAACCTGTGCAACCTTTTGAAGAAAATGAGACGGGTGGAGAGAAAACCAGAGGAATGATGGTTCTATATATTTATTTAGAACAAATTCAACTTGCATTGAAAGTGAAAACCTCATATACTTCTACATTATTGAGCAAATTAAAACAATGAAATATGGTGTGTATCATTATAACAATAGTGCAAAGTGCTACAGCAATCAAGCCTACACAGATCAGTACACACTATACACTCATCTGCCCATTCACGCACATCACTCATACACAAGATGTCCTGCCAATGATAACTGAAAGAATCCTTTAATGAAAATATTTGCATTTGATAAAGCGCCTTATGATTTCTTTGAGATGTCTCAAAGCACTTCATAACATACACCTTGAAGTGCAGTGACTTGTATATTTTGTGGTTGAAACGCGGCAGCCAATTGCGCACAGCAATTAAGGTGCGCAACTGGCAGCTGTATTTCACCCTCAAATGTACAGTCAATTTACTTTAGTCTATTAAGTGAAGCACTTTGAGATGTCTAGAACAGCGGTTCTCAACCGGGAGTAAATTTACCCCAGGGGGTACAAAATGACTTCCAGGAGGTACAGGTGGCAATACATTGATTTATTTAACTCTCTTATTTAGTGTTTTATAGCCTTCCAAATTGTATATATAATTTATTCCCCCGGTTTTGTATGTCACCAGTTATTTTGTTATATAAGAAAAGCTTGGGCATAAAATACAAGTAGAATGAGGGAGGTGGTGTGTGTGTGAATATGTGGTTGGGTGGGCGGTACACGATAACGTTGAAAATTAAGGGGTACATTACTGAAAAAGGTTAAGAACCACTGGTCTAGAAGATGTGAAAAGCGCTATATCAAATGCAAGGATTATTATTATAAAAATGTGGTCTTTGGCTAAGTTAAGGGCTGTAAGGCAGCATTGAGGGACATGAGGAGCCTGTTTTACTAGCATATAAATGTCCCATCAATAATATTCAACGACAACATTGTGAACTGTTCTGCAGTGTATTAAAGACCCTGTGCGCACGGTTGAGCACGCACAAGCACTCTAGTTACTGACAATGCCTACATTCTTCCTCCTGTGTACTCCAGGGCTGAGGTGAAAGGATAGCATCCACAATGTCTGGCCGAGGACACTATCTCCACTCAGCCAGTTACACTGAATGATCTGCTCCTCACGTAGGCTTCATCACGCATCTTGTTCTTCCACAGCAACACATTACTTGCGCTGAACAGTGAGTGAACTTTCCCCTTGATCCCAAAGTCTTGCTTTGTCCTAAATCCCCAGGGATGAACACAATGGATCATCTGTAGAAACATAAAAGGAGATTAAAAGTTTGCTTTACCGTGTCTATGATGACATGTTTGTAATAAAAATATATTTTATAATTTTATATCAAATATAAATCTTAAGTATTTCATATTAGGTAAGATCAAAAGCGTTACATAATAATACATAGCAAGCTATAAAAGGTTTCAGAATGAAAAAAAAATTACCAGATTCTGTGGAGTTAAATGACATGAGGTTCTTAAACACTCCAGCTCCCCATATCAGAGTCTTGCACAGTGAATCTGTTGAACATATCCCCTTCTCCAGTTATTTGGCACCAGTCGCCTTGCAGTCTTCCAGGTGTTGCTGAACTCACGAAACTAACAGCGGTTTGAGGAGCAAGCCACAGTATCGGTGGCTGGCCCTTTGGTTTTCTGTGCTTAGAAATCAACCTTCTGTGAACTGAACGAAAGATTCCTCCTATAGCACAAAGTCTTATAATAACGACAGTCATTCGGTGAATCAGACGGGGAGGACTAATGGTGCTAAACTCTCAGATCAGCTCAAATGCAGGCACTGTGTCCGCTCCTCATTGGTGTGAATGACATAAATTACACATAAAACCTAGTCTGTGAAAGAACAGAACGGTATGAGCTCATCAACAGAAAACACTGGTCACAACCCCAAAGCCGACCAGTGCACCTCAAGCTTGAGCTTCACTTAAACATTCTTCTGTGCTAGCCCATAAAAAAGGGTTTACAGACTGAATGGTATTGCCAGGGTTACTGATTAGTCACCATCTGTGCAGCCATCAAGCACGAGGTCAGCTGTTAAGACATTTCGCTTTGACAGACATCTTTGTTCAACTAAACTCCAGTGATCTGAATGGCAGGGCAAAGGGCTAAAGACCATAACAGTTTTAATGAATGAAGCTTCTACCACGGACATCTGCTGTAGTTAGTGCCAGTCTCATGAACTGAAACTTTAAAGCACCGAATCACTTTGTAGAGTGCACACAAACACATCTCCCTCACAGACTATCCTTAACAATCAAACTTAGTGTAGTTGTGATGAAAGATAGTTCATGCAGTCTGTAAGAGTACTTACTCTTCATAAAATGGAAGGGAAGCCAAAAATATTGTGGTTATTTTGTCATTACACAAAAGGCGAACACATTTAAACAGCTTATAATAATAATAATCCTTGCATTTGATATATCACTTTTCACATCTTCTAGACGTCTCAAAGCGCGTCACAGAATATACTGTAAAGTGAATTGACTGTATATTTGTGGGCAAAATGTAGCAGCAGTATCCCACAAACAGTTGTGGATTTAAAATAACCAATTTTTATTACTGTGTTTTTTTGGGGAGGGATTATTATTAGATGGGTGTGTGGAGTAAGGAAACTTGCCCGAGGTTTTGCCCTGAACTGTCTGGATTCGAACACAGGTCTCGCGCTTGTAAGGCGAGTGCTCTAACCACTGAGCTACAAATCTTTCATACTCGCAATTGTCTCATGCTCGCAATTAAGCACATAACATACATGCAATGGAAAAAAAACAGAATATTACATACGTTTGTGCATCTTTCTCCCTTCACCAGGAATAGATTCCAAACAGCAGGAATGGCATGGGAAAAAAAAGCAAACAAAAGATTAAACAAAGATTAAAGCAGCACTTTTGACATTGTGCCGTCATTACAAACAATTCAGAAAATGCACAAGTTATTTCTCAGAATTATCCACTGGCTCTAATTCACCTTCTTCTTCTCTCTCCCCCACCCGTTTATCATCTATCTTCACTCCATTTTGCTCACACTGTGTATGGTTCGGATGGGAAACTCACTGCACTGAAAACCCCAGTACAAACCATAGCCTTCTACCCCACAATAATAATCCTTGCCTTTGATATTGCGCTTTTCATGTCTTCTAGATGTCTCAAAGCGCTTCACAGAATATACTGTAAAGTAAATTGACTGTATAGTTGTAGGCTAAATGAGGCAGCCAACTGTGCACAGCGGTGTCCCACAAACAGTCGTGAATTGAAATGACCAATTTTATTATTGGATTATTATTAGGCATGTGTGGGGAGTAAGGAAACTTGCCCATGGTTTTGCCCCGACTTGCCTGGATTCCAACACAGGTCTCACGCTGTGTAAGACGAGTGCTCTAACTACTGAGCTACAGGATTCCAATAAGTGCATGCGGTAGTTTTCACCCAAAGCTTCAAAATGGAATACAACACAATCAGGCATTTCCGAATCAGACAAACAGTTATTGCAGGTCTGCGTTGTGCCGTGCCTTTTCACTCATTTGTTCACTTACAGCCTGGCCATTCGCTTCATACAGGGGACACTTCTGCTTTATCTTGGCCAGCTCCATGTTTACTTGTTTGCTGACCACTGCCATCGGGTTTCCACCTGCAGAATAAAACGATCAACGTTTGTCGCCACAGGCAAGATTTTCTTTGGTCAAAAGGAGAACATGATTAGCTGCAAAAGCATCGTGGAACACAGACACATAGAAAGACTTGTTCGTTCCAGATCAACTCCGAAGGGCAGGTCTGGATCTCTATGGTGCCTCGTATGGCCGGATAAATACCTGTCATTTCAGCTACCAATAAAGGAAAATTTTATATTTCATTTTTACACTGCAAATCAAACTTAAGCAGTAGACGAGAGAAAGAAAGAGGAAAGACGAGAGAACAAATTCTGGGTAATTAATTCCCTTCTATTCACCCTCTGGCTCGCCTACAGCCTTGAAAGATCCAGAACCGCATCTAATTTATTCTCAAAAGTCGCACTCAACTCACCAAGTCCTGTTACTACCATAGCACCCAAGTCAGCCACATAGTTTCCTTTCCTGAATGTGGCCACTCGGCCTCCCACACGATCCTGCAGTTAACGAAACCCACATTTAATAAGGATGCATTTAACCACGCTGAAATTCATCATTCTAACAAGAATTATTTTTAATACCACTCAATCGAACCATTGTGCGTGTCAAATACTTCTCCCACCTCACTCCCAATTTTAACCGCCAAACAATGAAACAAATCCATTACTCACTCCGTCTCTTCTATAAAGGCACTGATTGGCAGGTGTAGGAGAATAAGCAAACATCAATGGCACCAACAGCGCCTTGGGACGTCCTCCCAAATTGAAAAGCGCTTTCCAATGTAATTGGTTGTTGCTAAATGAGCAACTGCGACCCCCACCAACCATCATCAATTTGTAAGCAAACTTACCCTGGACTCCAGGACAGTGACATCCATTCCGAAACTCTGTAACTGGCGAGCAGCACCTAGCCCTGACACTCCAGCACCAATGATGATCACCTTCCCAGTCTTCTTAGCTGCAAACCCACAATTACGGACCATAATAAATTCAGACAATACACATTGCCATTCTAACACTCCAATTCATATCATAATAAGTCACTATCAGTCCAGTAGGTGGCATTATTTTTTTTAATGAAATAAAATCCAATTTGCTCAACCGTCAACTTCAAATTGGCTTAAAAGTTGGATTCCCAGAGGGAATATATCCCAGTGAAGGGAATGAAACTCAAAACAAATCTTGTAAACGGACTGAACTTGATTACATTTGAAAGAATAATGCTCATTTTATGAGTTCCGACATTTTAAGCAATCCCATAAGCTGCTCCGCGCACGAAGGCAGCTATATTAATGTACGTTGTCAATAATGGTCCCCATACCAAAGTATTTCAAAGCATTTCGCCAAGAAATGTCGAGTGTATTGGCTGTGTACAACAGATTCCGATTAACAACCCTGGGGAACGCACATGCTATAGTGTGATCAATGGCTCGCAAAGCAGGAGCCCTGACAATTCCAGTACTTACACGGGAGAGGTTTAACCCGCTTGTAGATCCCAAAGTTAATTAAACCATGTCGCTCCAGGTAGCTATGTACCCTGTGGACCAGCACAGCATCACCTGAGAGAAAATAGTAAATTGAATGCTGACGTGAGTGACCTAATTCAGGATTATTCATTCGAGTTGTATACTTTTTTTTAATTTAAAAAAATGGATTCAGAGTTCAAGAGCCGCCATTTCACACTTTCACTTTCAGCCCCAGCCTCCACCCCCACCCGCAATTCCGAGAAGCCGGACCCCTTGGCTCAGCGAGTGGCTTCACAGAAGCTGGACTCACTGTTATATGGAGATTCCAGCTGCTGAAGGGTCGTCTCGAAGGTCAACTGAACCTTGGGATTGTCAAGCCAGAGCTGCAACTGTGGTCAACAAGAGACGGCACGCGTCACATTACACATAAATGAAGTTGTGCGGAAATGCTCAGTGGGAAAGGGTTTGTGGGACACCGCAGTGCACAATGTTTTCCTGCCGCATTTGACCCACAAATTATATACAATCAATTCATTTTATAGAAATAAATTGGTCATTTCAATCCCACACTGTTTGTGGGGACACTGCTGTGCGCAATCAGCTGCCAAGTTTTGTCCACAAATATACACTTTACAATAGATACTTTACAGTATATTTACAGTGAAGCACTTTGAGACGTCTCAAAGACGTGATAAGGCACTGCATCAAAGTCAAGGACTACTATTATTTCTGAAACAAATTTCAGAAAGAACTAAGTTGAGTGCAGTGGAACTCCCTTCCTCACTCCCTTCGCCTCGCCTCCCCTCTCTTCCTACTTTCAGGTCTCGGCTAAAGACCTTTCTTTGGGAAGCGCTCTGAGACTCCATCCAGAGTGGGGGGGGGGCTATATAATTCTGAGTTGTTGTGACTGTAAAACTGAATATAAATGCCATACAGAGCATGGATTCGATCATTGTAATGGTTGTAGGAACTCACTGTGCGGTTCCGGATGTACAGGAACACCTTCTGAGTCTGCGCGGGGCCGCTGATGATGTCGGGGAAGCAGGCGGCTTCCTGTGAGGTCATGCGATCGTGAGGCAGACGACTCTGGAAAGCTGCTCCCTCAACACCTGACAAAAATGAACTTACAAAATTAGTGGAACAAAGCTTGGACCTTGGCCCCTGGATTAACACACAGCAAAGCCACCGTAAGCCTCCAACTAGTGCACATGTGCTCCGCCAGGTGCCGATGGAACAGGATCAATAATCATTCCTCACACAGACGTGGTGGGCGATTCCCCCCGAGCAGCTCTGCCCGGGAGCTCCTCTTCACGAGCTCCGATGGTAAGAGCCGGGTCATCAGTTGCCGTGTTCACATCCAGCTTGGGTGGGAGAAATTCCGTCCCTAATGAGCTTTACCCAACATCCCCACCCCCCAGCCACACCTTCCTGCCTCACAGATACTTTCTGCCACAAAAGGACGTCAAAGAACACAAAATTAAAAAGGCAAAAAAAAACATGGCGCGGAGATAAAAAATAAATCAAAGTAATTTAAACAATACGTACCTGCAAACGACCCTGGCAGACTGATGTTGCTCCAATGCACTGCGGAACGAACGTAAAAACATTCACACGCATGCGCACACCACTAATTTCCCTAACGTCCGCGGTTTTTATCAAAGCATTTTGTCATTTCTTTCCATAAACACCAATAACTTTGCACAAACAATTTAAGGACTGGCAATTAACTGCAATATTAGAAGCTTTGGAAGGGTCGGCAGGGTAGAAGAATTTTGGCCGCAGCAAATTAAGTCTCCCTACACCATATACCGCAAGAACCCTTCCAACACGCTAATATTAAGTTATTACATTTTTCAGTTTTTAATTCGATAAGATTCGCCTTTCACCTCCCTCACAAACAACGACAGCAAGTTATTTAAAACATAACATGAAACAAACTGCTAGATGAACGAGTCAATTCTAAGTTACTTAAATGGAAATATATTACATCTTGCTGTCCATCATACAAACTCATATCTTGTGTTTACAGTGTAAAGGCTTCATAATAAAAATCTAAAGGACGATTTTATTTCAAGATTTAGGGGAATGATTGGCAGATTAGTATTTAGAATTTTTTGAAACGTTATTTTAAGCATGGAACGCACACAGGGAATAATATAGCCCAGAGAGAGAAAAAAACATTGCCAACATCTCACTATTAAACCTAATTTTTTTTAAAAAAAAAGCTTCTTTGAATAGCCGAGTGAGCAAAGATGTCAACGCTGCAGTTCTAAGATTATAGAAGCTTTAAAGTCAGCTGTTCAATTTCGGACATGTAATGAGTTAAACCATGGCAGCAACTGGGACATTATAACCAGTCTTAAGAGTCTCTGAGCTTGGGGAGAGAGAACTTCAGCCAATGTACTTATCAGATGCGGGCAGGGCTCGGCGTGTTTGTAATGACAGCCAGTATTCACCACCTTGCTAAGCATCCTATTCAGACATTTATACGAAGAATGGTCACTTGTGTGAGGTAATCAAAGAAATTCCATGTAGAATTTCTGGTCCATGTAGAACTAAGCTTCAGCACAGTAGAGTATAGCACAGTACAAGACAGCATCTTCAGGAGATGGGGGGAGGAAGAAACTGGACAACATACCCTTTCCCTGATCGTCACTGCTCAAAACTACAATTGGACCACAGGCGTCCAATTTAGCATTGGACCATAGGCGGTGAGAGCACAAATGATCCAACAAGTCAATAAATATACTGTATTGCATTACGGTGCACTCATCTAGAAAGCACCTTTGCAATTTTCACCAAGTGTCTTCCAACACAGTTACGTGTATAAGAGATCCAAACAAGCTAACATTTGGTTTCACTGCTCCAATAATCGGGTCTGTCATTTTTCTAGCCAGTTCATAAAATTATTTGCCGAATGCAACTTCAAAGTACGCGGCAGTTCACAGATGGTTAAGAAAAGGTGACAGCAAAGGATTTTTAAGTTTTAGAAATGGTAAATGAAACAGTCCTCTCACACAGCAGTGTTGAATTGTGGTGCATTTCTAAATACATTATCCAGAATACAAGATTGCAATTGGTTTAAGAGAAGCCCAAAATAATTGGAGAAGCCCAAAAGCCTTGTACTTTTAGGTTTAAGACCATTTTGTAGAAATCCCCAAACTTCTTAAATTCAGTCAGAGTGTAAAATCTGGTTTGCCTCAGTTCTTTTTGGTGCCTGTGGAAAACTGGCCACTGTCAAATTCTGCAATGATCTTACATTTTACAACAAGGAATTTGGGAAGTGTCAGAGCAAAATGTGGCCATTTAAAATGATCAACCAAACCTCCAGGTTAGATTACATCATGAAGTGACCTGAGCTATATTCCCTATTCTCCTATAGATGGAATGTACACTGGTGATCAGCAATCATTCGTATTGACTCTCAATGTGAACAACCAACATCAATGATAGCGATTATATTTGTAATTCCAGCCAACAACAAAAAAAGGAATGGCAGCATATACAGGAGGGCTGGAGGAGGTGAAAAGGAAAGCTCCATTTCCCTCCCATCGCATGAACTTTCCATTCTACACTATTCAAACCAACAGAACTGGAATAATTTCAAATGTCATCTGATTTCAAATCCCTGACTCTCCAGCGCCCTGGGAGCAAACGTAATTTGTTTTTGTTTAAATTTGTTAAGTAATTTAGGGAATGAGCTGGAAAGTAGGAAGGCTTATTTAATACTAAACAGAGATAGCTGTGGCATAAACACAACAAATCAAGTTGCTTCCTTTGAGAATTTCCATCTGTAGGTTTCAATGCTCAGTGAGGTGACAGTTTAAATTTATCAGCTTCTTCTCTATATAATGTAGTGATTCAATTCAACAAGCAGGGAGATTACAAAGCTTTAAAGTTTTCTTTGTCGGTCAGCAAAGAGGTAGTACATTCAAAACAGGGCATTAGGTTTTTCCAATTTCAGTGTTACGGCTTCAGGAAGAAATAAATTGAGAGCTAAAACAGTTGGGAGAGAGATCAGTATCCAATCAGTCATGCAAGACAGTTGTGAAAGTGTGAAACCCCAGAAACCTGTCCAAGCAAAATCAAATTAGAATTTATAAAAAGGAGGTAGATTCTAGGGAAGAAAGGGTATCAAGGGGAATGCAGAAAAGGCGTGGAAATGTGATTAAAAGATCTGCTGTGATCCAATCATTGTTTCTAAATGTAGTTCTGGGACATTCTATGCCATTGTAGGTCTCCGGCCCTTTGGGGGTTTTTGATCCTCCATCCTTCCCCATATAAAGCTCTTGTTTTGTAGTAAATGTCACTTACCAGCTGGTTCCTCTGGGTCACTGTCATTCTCTTCCTCGGGGGGTGGGGGCAGAACCGGCGGTGGCACTTGTTTCTTTTCCTTTTCAGCTTTCGCATTGCGTTCCTCTTCCGAATAGTATTCATCCTCCGACAGGTTGGCCAAGCTCTCGTCCATCTCTCTGTACTCAACCTACAGAACCACAGGAAGAGCAGAACCATTAGCAGACAATAAAGTAAGGCCTTACACCACAACAGTTGGCCATTTAAAATACTGACATTTATTGCTCCAGTATTGGTCTTCCTCCATTCAAATACTCTACTATTAAGACTTTTTTGAGGGAAAAAAAACATTCTCTCTCCCAATAGCAGATTATACTGGGGCATGGTTCCTTGTGTGTTGGCAACCATCCAGTCCCATCCTCGAGTGGTCTTTCATATTATATGAGTCTGGGCAGCTGTTACTGAAAGGCTAGTTCACTAAATGAACTCCCAAGACGGCCAAGCTCCATTGCATCCTCAACTGCATATTTCCAGCAAAAACAACTTATTCATTATAGATGCGCTCAGGAAAACAAAAGATGAATGCTCAGCGGTACAGCATTAAATCTGTGTTCAAGGATTCACTGATTAATCTATGGTCTCTCTCACTCACACACAGAGCCTACATGCAGGGAATACTTTTTAAACAATAGAAATCTGTGTAGAAGAAACACTGTATATAAAATGACAGTCAATATTTGTGGGATGCAAGTACACACAGCATTCTCAGAAACTACTTACAAACCAATCAATCCAACAGCCAACCGAGACGCAGAAATGAATAACAATTTCATCAATTCTCTCTTCTTTTGTCTCCCATCCATCACCCACCCCCACACACACGCACCATTGTTCACTCGCCTCACTCCGCCTCCCACACAAATAAGAGTGAAATAACCTTGCTCAGACACAAGTATACCTTTCTGTCCTCAATCATCATCAATTGAGAAGCATAACTACTGTATAACCAACACATGGATACCCCTCCCAAAACTATTCCACCAAAATATTTCATACTTTGTAAATAAAAGATTTGCAATTATATTAAATTAAATGTAAGTAACACATAACACTGAATTATATAATATATAATATATACTGAATTATAATAAGTTTATTATTGCATATTTATTCCAATGCACCCCAATGATCTTGCATATCGAATTTTTCTTTTTTTAAAAATCAACATTTAATTTAACAAGGTATTGGAGAAAGAACAGTAAAATGGGACCAAAGTCATTGCTCTTATATGAGCAATTACTAAGTGAACCGATGCATACACAATGGGATGAATGCCATTTTTCTGTGCCATAAATATTCTACAGTTTTATTTTGTAAAAGAAATAAGACAACTAAACCTATGCCGACAAATATCGGAGCTTTACTATGTATATCATAAAAATATCCAATTATATATGCACATATTTCTATGTTCACATATATAGTTATATAGAATTATATTGTACACATAAGATACAATCATATATGTATAATATAGTAATTATATTATGCACATAAATCAGATGCATCAATTGTGATTATAGAAAATATAAATATACTGAATGCACCCCAAAGCCTCTGCCTTAAAGCAACAGCAACATGCATAAATCAATACATAACAATATAATAATTATATACTAGACGATGCACATAAAGAATGCTATACATATGAATTATACGATCATAGAAATGTATATATATATACACACACATAAGCGCTGAATGCCCTGCATTGAAACAACAGCAACATTGTATAAAAATAAATCTAACTCTACAAACAATATCTATATTATCAATGTATCCATAATACACAATCTATTATACAAATTATATAATGGGATATCATGCAAATCATGTAATATATTACATAATGTAAATATCATATAATATGCAACTTGTATAATATATATCATAGTATATTACATGATATGTCTATATATGTGTGTGTAGGGTTTGCCACATATATATTAAAAAAACACAAATACCATACATAATATATATATTGTATTTATATACCCCATATATAAGGTATACACACATATATACAGTATACACACATATACAGTATACACATATATACAGTATACACATATATACAGTATACACACATATACAGTATACACACATATATACAGTATACACACATATATACAGTATACACACATATATACAGTATACACACATATATACAGTATACACACATATACAGTATACACACATATATACAGTATACACAGATATAGATATCTATATATAAACATTATATAAACAGTATATAAACATTATCTGTATACAGTATATATATTGCAAACATATATACACACCATAAATACTACATATGTACACACATGTATATATATATACATGCGTGTGACACATATTGTGTGAATATACAGTGTATATATATATATATATATATATGTATACATACATTAATGTATAAATAACACTAGTGAGCCCCCTCCCTGTTCTCTCCCTCCCAGCAGAGGTCGGGGTCGGGGCCTTACTTTTGCTCGCTTGCGTTTGCTGGTCCTCCTGCCGTCCGGCGTCTCTGCCGTGCCCCCCTCCACGGTGCCCTCGTTGCTGCTGCTGCTGTGGGGCGACGCTCGCTCTTTCTTCTTAGGGGTGCGCTCGGCGGCGGCGGCGGCGGAGGAGGCGGCGGCGGTGGCGGAGGTCGCGTTGATGGAGGCGGCGGCGGCGGCGGTGCAGGAGGAGGAGGAGGAAGATGAAGAAGACGATGAAGAAGAAGAGGAGGAGGAGGAGGAGGAGACGGCGGCAGCCATGGATGAAGGATTGGCGGCCGAGGCGGAGGAGGCTGAGGCGACGATGGAGGAGGAGGAGGAGGAGGAGGAGGCGGCGGCGGCGGCGGGAGCCAGGCCCGAGCCTGAGCCCGAACCCGAGCCCGGGCCCGGGCCGCCATCAGCCTGCGGCTCCAGGCCCTCGCTTTGTCTCTCCTCACTCTTCTTACCCGCCAACATCCCCAACGCCAGGCCCGCTCCCTGACACCCCCTCCCCTCCCAAACCTCCCCCCTTTGTACACCTACTCCTCCCGCTGAAGCCGCCGCCGCTTCTCTCTCTCTCGAAAAAATATGGAAAATAAAATGCTCACAAACCCCAGCCGAGCGACAACCACGGCGAGTGACTGAGCCGATGCCAACCTAGCTTGCTTGACGCTGCGCTGCAGGTCCCGCCTCCCTCCATTGCTCTTCACCACCACTGCTCCACTCTGATTGGTCCACGCCGCCGTCCCTCATCCGCCGTGGACACGTGATGATCGACCAGCACGTTCGGTCGAGCCGCCAACCGTTTTTTTTGACGTGAGGACCTGACGTGAGTGACGTGAGCTACGTGACGTACTCTCCCCACCCCCCCTCCCCCTCAGGTAAGTCTTGGTGTAAACTCAATGGTGGGAGGGACTTACCTGTACAGGTGAGTGGCAGCCTGTAACCAGCCCACACACGCATCCCTGCTCTGCATTTTGAGACCATGATTTCGCCCATTATTTGGTAATAATATTCCAACAGTCAGACAATGAAATGGAACATTATTTCCAACACAGAGACATTGGGACTCATTGATATGTTTTACAGTCAGACAATGGAATTCACCATCAAATCACACAAGGACTGTACATTTAAAACAATTAAATTCATTTTCAAAAGAGTGAATCCTAATAAGGGTCTGATTTTACTGAAATGGAGCTCAGACATTTATTGGTTGACCGTGATTTATTTTTAAATGAAGAGACATATTTCTCATCTTTTTAGGTGCTCCCAAAATATATTTTTTGCAACAACAACAACGATTTGCATTTACATTGTGCCCTCCACACTTAAATGCATTCCCAAATGTAGAGAGATTTCACTCATTCTCATCGAACCAATGCAAATATTTAAACTTCTAATATCGGCATTTACAATTTGTAATATGCACTACTAGTCTAGTAATGCAGTTTCTTTCAAAATATCATAAATGCACTATTTTCACTACTTTCAACCAGGTTTCACATCATCAGCCGCCTTTAAACATTGTAAGTTGCATTCAAATACGACTTTCACACAACTGTTTCCTTACTCCACATGCCTAATAATAATCCCTCCCCCCCAAAAAACAATAATTTGGTAACTCAATCCACGACTGTTTGTGGCAAACATGGCTGTATGCAACTGGCTGCCAAAATTATACAGTCAATTCACTTTACAGTATATTCTGTGAAGCGCTTTGAGGCATCTAGAAGGCATGAAATAGATCAAATGGAAAGATTATTATTTATTACTATCGATATTATTATTTTGTAGGCAAAAAGCGTAAAAGGGACAGTGGCTGCGTGGATCCACAACTGGCTGCGAGACAGAAAGCAGAGAGTTGTAGTGAGCGGCTGTTTTTCAGACTGGAGGGAAGTGAGCAGTGGTGTGCCACAGGGATCAGATTTGGGACCATTGCTGTTTGTAATCTACATCAATGATCTGGACTTGGGTGTACGGAGTACAGTTTACAAGTTTGCAGATGACACTAAGTTAGGGAGAATAGTAAATAGTGAGGAGGATAGTAGCCATCTGCAAGAGGATATAGACAAATTGGTAAAGTGGGCAGACACATGGCAGATGAAGTTTAATGCAGAGAAGTGTGAGGTGATGCATTTTGGGAGAAGAAATGAAGGGAGGCAATATAGGGTAGATAGTACAATTTTAAATGGTGTGAAGGAACAGAGAGACCTGGGGATTTGTGTTAGTGACTCGTTGAAGGTGGCAGGACAGGTAGACAAGGCTGTTAAGAAGGCATATGGGATATTAGGCTTTATAAATAGGGGTATAGAGTACAAAAGTCAGGAAGTGCTGACCAACCTCTGTAAGACTTTGGTGAGGCCTCAGCTGGAATACTGTGTTCAATTCTGGTCACCACATTACAGAAAGGATGTGAAGGCATTGGAAAGGGTACAACGAAGATTTACTAGGATGGTGCCAGGATTGAGGGACTTCAGCTATGAGGAGAGGCTAGATAGGCTAGGGTTATTCTCTCTGGAGCAGAGAAGATTGAGGGGAGACCTAATAGAGGTTTATAAGATCATGAGGGGTTTCGACAGGGCAAATAGAGAAAAACTATTTCCACTCGTGGGTGAATCTGTGACTCGTGGTCACAGATTTAAAATAGTTTCAAGGCGAAGTAGAAGGGAGCTGAGGAGAAATGTTTTCACTCAGCGAGTTGTTCAAATCTGGAATGCATTGCCTGAAAAGGTGGTGGAGGCTGATTCGATAACAACTTTTAAAAGGGAATTAGATCTTTATTTAACCACGACCCCTCCCCCCACCCCTGCTCTGGTCCCAACCTTTGAGACGTCGATAAGACGTGGAAAGCGCTATATAAACTTAAGGATTATTATTATTTTTATTATTATTTTATTAGTTTCCGCAATGATAAATTGGTCTTAAAGTTACATGTTTTTCTCTCTCTCTCGTGCTCTCCCTCTGATTTTGCCATCTTTATTTAGGGAGAACAGGTCTATTAGGCTATGGGGAGCGGGCAGGGCAGTGGGATTGAATCGCTCTTTTCAAAGAGCCGGCACAGACTAGATGGGCCGAATGGCCTCCTTTTGTGCAGTAAAATTCTATGAATCTATGAATCTATGAAATACGGCAGCCAATTGTGCACAGCCGTGTCTCACAAACAGTCGTGGATTGAGTGACCCCATTATTATTGTTTTTTTTGGGGAAAATATTCTAAATTTATTATTATTGTTAGTTTTATATATTGAAATACATCTCTCCCAGATATGCTGTCAAATGTTTCTTTCTGCCCATAAACAAACAGTGGGGTGATGGGGGGGATAATGAAGTGAAGGCAATTGATCAGTTTATGTTAGGGCAGAATTTAATGGGTAATGCTACATATATATATATTAAAATATATGCATTGAAAGTATGGATTTTTAAATGATTGTGATTGAAATTCAAAGCACTCCACTTGTCCACATAGACCTCTTGCGACAGACTAGTAAATCCCATAATCCTCACTCCAAACCAAAAGTAGGTGTGTGTTAACAGTGACGAGGTTAGAAGGAAGACATTTGATACTAGTCCAACAGACAAAAAAAAACACAACAAGCCTTTCTCTTTACAATTAACCCATCAGATCGGTTTGTGATTGCTTTTTTTTTAATGTCTCTCTCTCTCTCTCTCTGCCTCATTCATTCCTCCCTTCTTTGGCATTTCCAGTCCCTTTAAACCAATATTTTTTTACACTTGAAACCTTGCATGTCTGTTTAAAAGCTCTTGTTAAAAATGCCACTCAGCCAGGACAGAACTCCCACTTCTCCCACGAAAAATAAGCCAGACAACACGGCTTTCACCCAGCAAAGGCTCCCAGCCTGGCAGCCCATTCTATCTGCGGGATATGTACTTCCCATGTTCATCTTGTTTGGGTTGATATTCATAGGGATAGGACTCGGATTACACTTCACTTCCAACAACATCATGGAAAAAGTGGTGAGTGAGTGGAGCACTGTACCTACCTACCTACCTGTCTTACCTGTTCTCCTATCACTTACTTCCTGGTTCTTTGTACCCAGTATATTTGTTTTTTCCCCCCCTTTGGGGCTGGGAGTTAATATTTAATGTTTAGAACTAAAACAAATTGTGGGGGAATTTTTTTCTTCCAAGAGTTCTGGGTTTTGTATCCATTTTTAGTCCATTTATATAAATATACAGTCAGTTTTCTTACTTTCCTTCCGCCAACCACGACCCCTCCCCCCACCCCTGCTCTGGTCCCAACCTTTGAGACGTCGATAAGACGTGGAAAGCGCTATATAAACTTAAGGATTATTATTATTTTTATTATTATTTTATTAGTTTCCGCAATGATAAATTGGTCTTAAAGTTACATGTTTTTCTCTCTCTCTCGCGCTCTCCCTCTGATTTTGCCATTACAAATGTCAGCCCCTGAAGAGAATAAATCTTGGCCTCCAGGATTATCGGTCACTGGAATCTTCCCTTGTTGGCCCTAAAGTAAAAGCGAACTCTCGCAATTTTACCAGATACAAAGAAGCAGTAATTTAATCCAAGGCTGAAATTTTTTTTTACGCTAAGATTAGACCTTATAACAAGTCCATTAATGTGTTTTTAATAACATTATAAATCCTTGCGTTTGATATAGCGCCTTATCAAGCAATTGAGGTGCCACAAAGCGCTTAAAAGAATATTGGTTAAAGTGAATTGACTATGCATTTTGTGGGCGAAACGCCGCAGCTAACTGCGCACAGCAGTGTCCCGCAGACAGCCGTGGATTGAGGGTTCCAATTTACAGCTAGGTAAACTGAGCTGTGCGGAGCAAGGAAACAAGTAAGGTTTTGTCCTGCCTGCCAGCCTTAATATCCAAGGTTGCACTCTCCACCTCACAAAGCCAATCAGGAACCTCGGCATCATGTTCGATCAAAAACTTTCCTTCCTCCCCCACATCCGCGCCTTGACCGGCACCGCCTATTTCCATCTGCGCAACATTGCCAGGCTCTGTAATTGTCTTACCCCCCGCGCTGCCGAAACACTTGTGCACGCCTACATCACCTCACGGCTGGACTACGGAAACTCTCTCCTAGTTGGCCTCCTCAGTTCCTCCATTCACAGGCTGCAGGCCATCCCAAACTCTGCAGCCCGTGTACTATCCCGCACCCGCCTCCGCGACCACATAACTCCCACCCTCGCCCGTCTCCACTGGCTCCCCATCCTCCAGAGGATCGAGTTTAAGATCCTCGTCCTCACCTACAAGGCCTTACACGGCCTTGCCCCATCCTACTTAACTGATCTACTCTCCCCCTACACGCCCACCCGGACCCTCCGTTCAACAGGACTTGGCCTGCTCCAAGCCCCCCGCCCGAACCGCCCCACCATCGGAGGCCGGGCCATCAGTTTCTCCGCTCCCACCTTATGGAATGCCATCCCTCAATCCCTCCGTTTCGTCTCTTCCCTTTCCTCTTTCAAGGCCGGTTTGAAGACTTTCCTCTTCGATCGTGCCTTTTGTTCCACCCCGAACTCTTTTACCTCCCCTTCGTGTTTCACCCCTTCCCAAACACTCCCCTCCCAGCTCGGGTCACACGCCTCCTGTTCAGCGCCTTGGGACGTCCTCCCGACGTGAAAGGCGCTCTATAAATGTAAATTGTTGTTGTTGTTGTTGTTGCCTGGGTATTGAACCCAGGTCCTCTCACTTGCGAGGCGAGCGCGCCAACCACTATTGCTATTGGACTCCACAAGTGTGAAGTATTAAGTGACTGGCACAAATGGTATGATGACCCAGGAGGTGTACGGTGCAATTAAAGTTTTGCACTTCTCTGTTTTCTCCTAGATCGATTATACTGGCGACACAATAAATGACCCTTGCCACGCTTGCAGTATGAATGCTACTAACTGCATTTGCACAATGAACTTCACAGTGAGCCAGGCAATGAAGGTAATTAACTAGCGCCCATTCACAGCTGGATAATCATAATAATAATCCTTGCGTTCGATTTAGCTAACTGCCCTTGGACATCCAGATTTTTGAAAATACTTAAGTACATTTAATGTGGCAAGGACTTCTCAAAGCGCTTCCCAGGTTATATCTATAGGGAGACACGGCAGCCAATTTATATACTCGTACAAACAGAACCAGATGGTGAGCGATGAGGGTGGAAGAGAGAGGTGAGAGTATTGGTCAAAGAAGTAACCTTATGTGAAGGGTCTCACCTCTGACTGTGTAGCGCAGAGGAACCGTCAGACTATGGTGAAACTGTCTGGTAGAGTGGCCAATAGACTACATGCTCGAGTATATTTGTGGGCGAAACGCGGCAGCCAATTGCGCACAGCAGCGTCCCACACAAACAGTCGTGGAATGAAATGACCATTTTTTATTATTGTGTTTTTTTTGGGAGGGATTATTATTAGGCGTGCGTGTGGAGTACAAAAAACTTGCCCAAGGTTGACCTGACCTGCTTGGATTCGAACACGGATCTCACGCTTGTAAGGCGAGTGCTCTAACCACTGAGCTACAGGAGCTCAGTCGCAGGGTTGATGCATTGTTTCAAAACGTAATGAGAATTGAAACCTCTGATTAAAGTTCCAACTTGTCGTCGCCATCCAACCAAGAACATTAAAGTTCTCTCACAGACAATACTGTGTTTCTATCTAGGGGCCAGTCTTCATGTACTACGGATTATCAAATTTCTTTCAAAATAATCGGAAGTACGCCATCTCGCGGGACGACATGCAGCTCTTTGGTGATTTATACAATTTCAAGGTAATGTGTCCCTCGAAGGGAAGTTAAAAGTTTAAACTCTAAACAGTTCAAACCACGAAGATACACATCCTACTTCCATCTCTGCTTCTCTCTTTTCTCAGAATCCTTCCAATTACTGTATGCCGTTTAACCGAGACAGTCAGAAGCACCCAATCGCTCCGTGTGGGGCCATCGCAAACAGCTTTTTCAATGGTGAGTTATTGAATGTTGTGCGCCAATGGATAGTTGACAGAATAACTTGCATTGTTATCAGGATTGGCAGGTCAGGTCAGGGCTAAACCTTGGTCAAGTTTCCTTACTCCCGTAGCTCCGTGGTTCAATCCACGACTTGTTTGTAGGTGACGCTGCCGTGCGCAATTGGCTGTTGCGTTTCGCCCGCAAATATACAGTCAATTCACTTTAGTACATTCTGTGAAGCGCTTTGAGACGTATCAAGGCACTGAAATAAGGCGCGATATGGTAAAACAGTATTTGTAAATTGTTGCATGGTGATTTCTTTCCCCCCCCCCCCCCCCCCCCCCCAGACTCGTTCACCCTGTATAAAATCAGCAACACCAACAATCACACTCCTATTACCCTGAACGGCAAAGGAATTTCTTGGTGGACAGATTACAACGTCAAATTCAAGAACCCAACAAGCAACAGCAGTGCCCTGCAGGCAGCGTTCGAAGGTAATTTTCACTTGCTAAGGAGTGGACCAATGTGGAGTCCTGTAGCTCAGTGGTGAGAGCGCTCGCCCTACAAGCGTGAGACCTGTGTTTCGAATCCAGGCAGATCTTGGGCAAGTTTTCCTCACTCCACAGGCTTAATAATAATCTGTCCCAAAAAAACCTAGAATAAATAATTGATCATTTCAATCCATGGCTGTCTGTGGGGGACGCTGCTGTGCGCAATGGGCTGCCGTGTTTCGCCCACAAATATACAGTCAATTCACTTGACGGTATATTCTGTGAAATTCTTTTGAGACGTCTAGGAGACGTGAAAGCCGCAATATCAAATGCAAGGATTAAGATCATTATTATTATAAGATGCTTAACCTGACATACCAATGACATACCCTCCTCCACCCATACAAATACTTCCACCCATCCACCCACCTCATAGTAGCCCAGCCGTGTTTTTCTTTAATTGGTTGAACCCCATCAGTTACGCCCCAACGCACATTCTGGAATCCTTATGTTTTGGTTCTGGCCAACCCTGCACCTCATACTCTTGTGTCTCCAGAGGGAGGGAGAGCATTCCACGCTACACAGAATTTTCATTTGTATGCGGTAATGCGCGCAATAATCTTATCTGGTTTGGATAACAACAACAACAACAACAACAAGTTGCGTTCGTATTTGCGCCTTTCACGCGGGAGGATGTTACCAAGGCGCTGGACGATGAGGGCTGGCATCACAGAGTTGTGGAGTGCAAGTGGGGAGAGGACGGAGGGAAGGAAAATGGCCGATTGCGCGGTCAGAAAGGAAGGCCTTTGAGACACGCCAACGGCTTTCTCTGTGTGTCCGACACCCGGCTGAGCAAAACCCCCAAACATTTGTTTGCGTGCAGGCTTACATTGCCCACAGGATATACAGTCGATTCGTTCTACAGTATATCCTGAGAAGCACCTTGAGACGTCTCCAAGGCGCAAGTATTATTAGTAGTGTTATTCTCGTTTCTGCGATCCGCTCTTTCCACGACCAGTTACGATCGATTGTATTGACTCAATGCTAGGAACCGTCAAGCCTTTGAACTGGCCGCGACCCGCCTACGAACTGGACACCAACCCCAGCAACAACGCCTTCCAAAATGAGGACTTCATCGTGTGGATGAGGATCGCGGCTTTGCCCACCTTTCGCAAGCTGTACCGACGCATCGACGAGGGGCTGACCGCTGGGAACTACAGACTGAAAATAGAGTACAGTATCCTTGCATACGGCGTAAACATAAGTGTCGGGGCGGGAGGTGGGGGGTGTAGGTGTAGGTGTGTGGAGAGGGAAAGAGAGCTGAGATTACAGGCTGAATCACATTGTTTCTTTCCACCCATTTGCTAAAGTAGCTCAGGTTATTCTGTGTCCGAAAACATTTTTTTAGACGTCACAAATGAAATGTGTGTGGTATGACCGTGTGTGAGAGAGATGGAGAGAGACAGCAGGACACCGTATGATGTATTTCCAGTTACTGTATTGAATTCAGATAGAAATGTGTTCGAATCCAGGCAGATCAGGGTGAAACCTTGGACTTGGGTGTACGGAGTACAGTTTCCAAGTTTGCAGATGACACTAAGTTAGGGAGAATAGTAAATAGTGAGGAGGATAGTAGCCATCTGCAAGAGGATATAGACAAATTGGTAAAGTGGGCAGACACATGGCAGATGAAGTTTAATGCAGAGAAGTGTGAGGTGATGCATTTTGGGAGAAGAAATGAAGGGAGGCAATATAGGGTAGATAGTACAATTTTAAATGGTGTGAAGGAACAGAGAGACCTGGGGATACGTGTTCGTGACTCGTTGAAGGTGGCAGGACAGGTAGACAAGGCTGTTAAGAAGGCATATGGGATACTAGGCTTTATAAATAGGGGTATAGAGTACAAAAGTCAGGAAGTGCTGACTAACCTCTATAAGACTTTGGTGAGGCCTCAGCTGGAATACTGTGTTCAATTCTGGTCACCACACTACAGAAAGGATGTGAAGGCATTGGAAAGGGTACAACGAAGATTTACTAGGATGGTGCCAGGATTGAGGGACTTCAGCTATGAGGAAAGGCTAGATAGGCTAGGGTTATTCTCTCTGGAGCAGAGAAGATTGAGGGGAGACCTAATAGAGGTTTGTAAGATCATGAGGGGTTTCGACAGGGCAAATAGAGAAAAACTATTTCCACTCGTGGGTGAATCTGTGACTCGTGGTCACAGATTTAAAATAGTTTCAAGGCGAAGTAGAGGGGAGCTGAGGAGAAATTTTTTCACTCAGCGAGTTGTTCGAATCTGGAATGCATTGCCTGAAAAGGTGGTGGAGGCTGATTCGATAACAACTTTTAAAAGGGAATTAGATCTTTATTTAGGGAGAACAGGTCTATTAGGCTATGGGGAGCGGGCAGGGCAGTGGGATTGAATCGCTCTTTTCAAAGAGCCGGCACAGACTAGATGGGCCGAATGGCCTCCTTTTGTGCCGTAAAATTCTATGAATCCATGAATCTATAAGTTTCTTCACTCTACACACACAAAAAATAATCCTTTGAAAAGAAACGCAATATTAAAAATTGGTCATTTTCAATCCAAGACTGTTTGTGGGGGATGCTGTATGCAATTGGCTGCCACATTTCGCCTACAAATATACAGTCAATTCGCTTTACTTTATTCTGTGAAGCGCTTTGAGACGCCGATAAGATGTGAAAAGCGCTATATCAAATGCAAGGATTATTATTATTATGAATTATTATTATTATCCTCGCTCGGTCCTTGTGCGGTTTGCCCTGTTACCGTTCGGAAAGACTGGAAGCGTCTGCAAAGACACCCCCAAGGGAACAAGAATTAGCGTTGTCCTTGACCCATTGCGTCCAGACTACCCGGTGCTGAGCTTCCACGGACGGAAGTGCATAACGTTCAGCACCATATCCTGGATGGGCGGCAAGAATCCATTCCTGGGCATTGCCTTCCTGGTGTGCGGGTCCCTCTGTATCGTGACCGGCATCGCCCTGTTCATCGTCTTCATCAAATACCATGGTCAGAACCACAGCCACCCCGAATAGCGAGCCACGCGGCGGCCGATCACAATCTGGTTACCGGATCGAATGATAGCGAATGATCAGGGAAATGTGTAAATTAACTCTTGGCTTCTACGACCCGTTTCGGTTTCTTTTGTCCTTTTGGCCGAGTTGGGACCATTCCCGGTCAGGTCCCTTTTAAGTTAGTTTCCTCGGCCTTACTCCCCGGGTTGTGAACTCTGTGTTGGTTTAATTGGCTGCCGCGTTTTGCCCACAAGTTATACAGTCGATTCACTTTACAGTTATGTTCTGTGAAGCGCTTTGAGAACGTGTAGAAGACTTGAAAAGCGCTATATCGAATGCAAGGATTATTATTATTATTATTACCTAAAAGGTACTTTCAAATAGATACGAGTCAGAAACAAACAACTCTATCGCCTCGAATTATTCTGTGAAGCGCTTTGAGACATCTCGACAACCTGACAAGGCTCCAAATCAAATGCTAAGGAATATTATTGTTATTATTATCATCATTTATTTTTGTTAAACTCCTAAAAGTTTCTATTACTTTTTCCCAAACAGGTTGACATATAGGGCATAGGCTTTGTGCACCCATCAGTTCAATGTTTATTTCGCCCTTCGATAGGAATTTGTGAATCGTGACGAAACGTCTCAAATTGGGGAAAGCCCCCGGCTATGCATTGATCAGTCTGGGTGGGGGAGTGCGGGGAAGGAATGGTGGTGGTTCTGGAGAAGAGGGTGTGGGGGGCAAGGAGTTGGAGAGAGCCTGGGCCTATCTTAATTGGTGTCCAGGACACATTTAGACCAAGAGGTAACGGAAAAGTGAATTTCAGAAATTCTGCAGGTCTGGTGGAATCGTAAGTTTGGGGGCAGAATGGTGTTACAGGATAAGACTAGGTGGAATTTCAGGCCTCGAGTGCTGGAACTCGGGTGCTGGCTCAGCCCAAGGTCAATTATCATAGCGCCTCAGCTCCTACCTTCAGCTGAGAACAACTAACCTCATAACACAAATATTTTCCTAATCCCTCCCTGTGTTTTTATCTGCTGCTGATCGGGACTCCCAACGATGGCGATCGAACGGGAAATGAATGTATTTGGGATATCTCGGTGTTCACAGAGTAAAACAATAAATGAATACAACATACACACGCTCTCTCTCTCTCTCTCTCCCCCCCCCCCCCACCCCCATTCTCATAATCTACCTATTTCTTTGCCAATTAACTAGACCAATTCCCTGTTGGATTTTCCGGATACTATCCGTCTCCCAGAGCATAAGTCGCTTCATCACTCAGCCTTCCCTTTAAGTCATTCGAACCCCTTCCTGCAGTAACAATACTCCCCCCCCCCCCCCCACCACCCCACCCCCCCACACACACACACTCTCTCTCCTCACACCAACCATCGCCCACAAGGTTGGGGATGTGGTTTCTGTGTTTTGTTGAAATGCAGGAGCAGCTTATGTGCATCTGAACAAGAGGAGAGGGTTTCGATGCAAGTTTAATCAGATATCAAGGCAGCTCGATATCAAATTGCCTACTCGGAACTCGTTTTGGCAGTCAGGCAGGGACGGATCAAATACACACTGTGACTGCACCCCCTCCACTGCCATTTAGGCCGGAGGTAAGTTACTGCGAGAGAGGAACAGACACCAGTGAGTTGACAGTTTCACTGACAGATCATTTGGCTGAAGGCACTTTTCCCCCCCATTATGGGCGAGTACCAGTTTGCAGTTACACAGGCCTACATTTCAGCTCGCCTGCCTTCCACTGACCGAGCCACCGTGCCAGCTTGGGCTCGTAGCGAGTTTTTCCCAGGCTGGAGAAAAACAGGACTTTTGAACTTAAAAATAATAACAATAATAACTTCGATCCACCGACCGTTTGTGGGGGACGCTGCTGCGCGCAATTGGCTGCCGCGTTTCGTCCACAAATATAGTCAATTCACTTTACCGTGCGTTCTGTGAAGTGCTTTGAGACGTTGAGAAGGTGTGAAAAAGCGTTACATTAAATGCAAGGATTGTTATTTATTATCTCACTGATTTGATGATGGTCCTATGGATGGATTACTGCAATGCAAGGGATATTATTATTAGATGACATTAATTCACCATTATAAAGTGCAATACTCCAAATTACCCTCATGTTACACGGCACTGTATATAGTGTGTTCTAGGATACTAGTCTGACCCATGCCCTAATCTGCTTCTCTGATCTACTTCAATTTTAAGAAACTCAACCATCATTTGATTTGGGATTGTGTGGTTCATAAAATAAGTGCTTTTCTTTTTGCCGAGGTGAGGAGTCAGAGCAGCCACAATTGTGTAGGGCCTTTTCATGTCGAGAGCACAGTAATAAAAAAACAATCCATCGACACAGGCAATTCCAAACCAGACCCATTAAGAGCTCTGATGACAGATGACACACATTAGAGGGCAGTATTGGTGGAGTGGATGGAGGTGGAGAGAAAAAAAAGCAAGTCATTTATTATAGTATATTCTGTAAAGTGCTTTGAGACACTCTGGAAGGCGCTTTATCAAATACAAAGATTATTATTATTCTCCCATTAATGTCAACTGTGCTCGTTCACACAGCTCAGCAAATGAGCGCAGAACGGAAGGGTGATGGGGAGAGGGAAGAGAGATGCAATTCAGCCCATCAAGCCTGTTCTAGCCGTTTAGTGGATCCTGTCGGATCTCTTAAATCCCTTACATCCCTTGCATTTGATATCGTGGCTTTTCACATCTTATCGACGTCTCAAAGCGCTTCACAGAATATACTGTAGAGTGAATTGACTGTATATTTGTGGGCGAAACGCAGCAGCTAATTGCGCGCAGCAAGGTGTAATCCGGACGCCTTGCACCCGTCATTGCGTTTATTTGTCGACTTTGTTTGTGCTGACAGTCGTGGATTGAAATGACCAATTTTTTGGGACGGATTATGTGTGTGTGTGTGTATGTGGAGTAAGGAAACTTGCCCAAGGTTTCACCCTGACCTGCCTAGATTCAAACACAGGTCTCACGCTTGTGAGGCGAGTGCTCCACAATTTGTTGTTGTTGTTGTTGTACTCTAGCAACATGTACTGATGATTGCAGCCTGAGACCTCAACCGCAGGGAGTAAAAGGCGCAAACTTTACATACAGAAAACACAAGAAGCGCTTTTGCATTCCTCAAACTCCAACCGTTCAGGCCATTTATTTCACACTCGTAACATCTTTGCCAGTTTGCTGGTCATTTTACTTCCAACAGAGGAACAAGCAGTGGGACCTGGCCTCGGCTTCTCACAATGTGCAGCACCTCCGTTCAATTCCACAAAATTCATCCGAAATAGGTTTTTTTTTTAAAAAAAGACAACTCGAAAAAAAAATACAAATTACGTCACGGGCACTGAATGAAAAAGGTGTGTGTGTATGTGTGTGTGTGACAACTCTGATTTAAGGTACAACCTGGAGTTCCTTCTCTTCCTTTCTGGTCAAAAAAAAGAAAAGATACAAAGTGAATCGACGTTGTTCAAACGCCGCTTTGAACAACGGAAGGTTGAGAGGATTTATCTTGAGAGAAAGGGTTCAACGTGGAATTCAAGTGAAACGGTTCCACGCATGACATCTACTTGCGGCAAATGAGGGCGATTTCGAAGCCCTCAAAGCATCAAAAACTCCCAGGAGCCGTAGGATTTCAAATTGCGTGCAAAAAAAATAATTGGGTTTGTAGTCAGTGTAAAAGTCAAGGATTTACAGGTGTGTTTTGCTGCTCGCTCTGGCCTCTGTCAATGGGACAACTTCAAGAAACTCTTCAAAGTACTTCACCCTCTCCCCCTTTTCAGCAAGTCGTTTCTTGACTAGAATTATTTTTCGTCCTTTTCTCTACCCAACCCCCTCCACTTCCGTAACACCAAAGAGAGCAACTATATATTTTTTAATATATAGAATGGTAGCGGGGAAAACAAAACTACGAATTAAAAAAAAAAAGATTTTAAAATAAAAATCCAATTCAAACGATGTATTTTCTGTGTGAGTGAGTGTGTTTGGGTGAGTGTGCATAGGGAGTTTGAGGTGGTGGGTGGGGAGGGGTGGGAAAAAACAGAGTCAACGAACACACAGCACAGTTGCAAGCGACGAGATAGCGAAACAAAAAGACAGACAAGCTACGAAAGAAAAGTAGGTTCCAGATTCACCATTAATTATAACGCCACGGGCACAAAGCAGTTTGCGAGGAATCAATCGTTTCAGCTGCCGTGACCACACTGACCCAAGCTGGGTGCAGGGGAGACATTCCTGCTCTGCGGCTGTCAGCAGCGAGTCACCCTCGGTCTCTTTATTACCGAGCCCGAGGGTTCGTAAAATAAGCCTAGGCGAGATTTCAAGTCTGGTTGCATTCATTCTTAACACGGCAACACAGCAACTTCAAACGTGACACAGTGTTCCTCTCCGCTGCTCAAACACAAGTTTGTCCACACCACCACCCCTTTCCCCCCCCCCCCCCACCCCACCAACCCCCCCACTTTTGACAACGCAAGCAAAATGCATTCAGATCACCACTCGAAGCCCATCAATCACAACCCGTTCAGCGCGAGTCCGCATCCTCACTGGAATGAGAAATTAAAATTAACCCCTCCCCCCCCCCCCAAAAAAAACTGTCAGATTTCTTCCCGAGGCGAGAAACTGTTTCCCGCTCTCGTTTTTTCTTTTTGCTTCCTCCTCCCCCACCCAATATATATATCTATCTGTATATATATTATCAGTCCTCTTTCTTGTCCTTCAAAGCACGGAGTCTCTCCAGGAGAGGAGGGTGAGAGTAATGCCACATAGAATACAGCCAGTCAGCCACCGGGAAGCCCAGGTTATCCTTGTTCAGTTTGATCAGGGACGAGTACAGGTCCGTGGCTTTGCCCAGGTTCTTCGCAAAGGCGTCGGCTTGGAACTCGAACCTCCTGCTCAGCACGGTCAGGCAGAACGACAGCAGCTGCGAAAATCAACGGCAAATCCACAAGCGTGTCAGACTCTCAACGCCACCCCCGATCTAGCGACGACTCGTCCCACGCGCATCACCATTCGAGTGGTGATCTGAATGCACGGGAGCAACAAACAACGGCGGCGGGAATCGAAGGGCGCGCGCGCTCGCGCAGACCTCACCTCGTTGTAGGGAGAGAATATGAACTGAAAGATAATCATCAGGCCAATCAGGGTGGGCTGGCTGTCGTAGAAGCCGAAGGCGGAGAAGAGCTCCTTTCTGTCCATCAGGACGGCGAACAGGAAGAAGCAAAAGAACGAGTTCACCTGAAATGAAACAATAACAACCTCAAAATGACATTGATTAGGGCGCCTTTGGCGTCGGGGAGGACAAAATGAAAGGCACGGTAGCTCACGCCCTGCCCTCCACCCCTACTGGTCACTGCCCCAAGCTCGGCTCCGAATCCTTGACTGTCCGGCGCCTTGAGACGTCCTCCCGGCACGAAAGGCCCCATTCACGTGTAATTTGCCGTTAGCTGTTAGCCGGCCGGTAAGATTTTTGGACGGGTTGGCACGTAGCCGATAAGTTTCAGACCATCAAAGGATCATCAAAGGCAATTCTGCCCATTTGATCCTACAAACGCCTCGCACTTTTACAGCATCTTTCGTAAAGGATGCGTCAGGCTGGGCTACTCTCTCCCTCCCTCCCACGCTCTGAATGTATGTATATATTTATGTATTCTTAAATCAAAAACGTGTAGTATCAAAGGATGGATATTTACATCCTTTGAAATCTCCTTTCAAGTAATCCATGGGGACATTTTGTTAGCCACGCGGTACCTGACTGATGACAATGTTCTTGATGGTGTGACCCAGTTTCCAGTGTCCAAGCTCGTGTCCGAGCACTGCCAAAACCTCTTGGTTGTTGCAACCTTGTCTCTTGTTCTGAAAAGGAACACATATTTTACTCGGAACAAAAGCAATAAGAATCCTTGCATTTTGACAGGGCGCCTCCTCACGTCGCTGAGATGTCTAAAGCACGTCGTGGAATATAGTAATAATAATTATTGCATTTGATATGGCACTATACATGTCTTCCAGACAGAATATTCACAGAATGTACTGTAAAGTGAATTGATTGTATATATGTGGGTGAAACGCGGCAGCCAATTGGGCAAACAGTCATGGATTGAAATGACCAATTTATGATATGTTTTTTGGGGGGGAGGAATTATTATTTGGTGTGTGCGTGTGGAGTAAGGAAACTTGCCCAAGGTTTGGCCCTGACTGGATTCGAAACACAGGTCTCATGCTTGTAAAGCGACGGCTCTAACCACCGAGCTACAGGACTCTACACATTGTAAAGTGTACATTTTGTGGACGAAACGCGGCGGGCAGTTGCCCGCGACCCATCCCATCAGCTGTAGGGTGGGTTACGGTGGGTTTCAGTCTCAGCCTCACAACCCAGCGCCCGCATCAAAAGCACTAGGGGTAACATTACCTTGGATTTGACCTTAGACCCCAAGACCTCGGCTTCCCCGCCATCCCCTGCGGCTGGAGGGGCATCAGAGATGTTCTCGTCGACGGCGCCTTTGTTCAGCGGAGAGATTTCCTCCAGCAGCGTGTCAAACAGCACAATGCGCTTGTTCTTGAAGAAACCATAGAAGTAGGCATTGCTGTGCGACGACCTTTTCGATCCTATTCGGAGAGAACAAATACCGTTTACAGCGTGATTCGAATGTTAACCCTGGCCTCGGACGCAGCCTCTAGATCGTCAAATGTTTTCCCAGCGCATTGGGACGTCCTCCTGACGTGAAAGGCGCTATACAAGTGTAATTGTGTTGTGGTTGTTTTCTCTTTGCCAAATAGAAGTCGCGAGATCTTTCACATCCGCCGGAACAGGCAGAGAGGATGTTTGACAGCCTAAACGAGGAGTTCAAAGTGGGAACTCGAGGCTTGAAGCTCGCAACCCAGAGAACTCTTACCAACTGAGCCAAGCCGACATAAGGCTAAGTCAGGGCACAGGAGGGACCACAGCAGATAATTCGTTAAAGTTCATCATCGAGTTACCAACTGATCGTTAACGTATTAAAATAAATCACAAACCTTAAGGAGAAAGGGGACCTTAAGGGAAAAAACACTTGTACTGGTGTAGACTATGTACCGGTGATGGATAATTGCTATGGTTTAATAGAGAATGCTTCACAGCTCTTTGACCAAGTTTATGAGGTTCACATCTCAAAATTGTATTCTGCGAAACGCAGCTAATAGGGGCTCTGCATTTATTAAAGTCTTGCATTGTCACGTAATTCATATTAGGCGAGGAGATAAGACTTCACCAAACAGCTAAAGCTGGGTAGCAATATACGGAAAGCCAAAGTTATTACTTTCATCAACCACACACCAAAAGGCAACTTGCTGCATTCAAAGATATTCTGTCCATTAATAAGCCTGAGAACAGGTCAGACACCACTGGGGATTCGCTGCCTTACCCTCTACTACGTAGACCTTGGTGAGAGGAAAGCTGATACTCTTGGCCATTTTCTCGATGTTCTCCTTCAGTTCCCCTTCGGGAAGTGGAGTGAATTTATCAAACAATGGTGCAATGTAGTCAGCATAGATGGTCACCAGTACCTGAAACATACAGCACAGGGAGGGGGGGAAAAGAGTTAGAAAACAAGGAGAGAAAACTGACGCGGGGGCAGGGTGGTTGGGGGGAGGGGGGGGGGGGGAGTGAATAAGGGGATAAAGATATTTTAAAAATGCAGAACTTTGGACTCACCAGGGACACTATCAATGTGAACAGCCAAGCGTAGATAAAGAAATAATCCCCACCGATTTTGATGATGTAAAGAAGCAGCGAGGTCACAGGGAGTAAAATACACTGAGTCACTGCAAACTTCTTCAGGGCATCCTTGAAAAAGAATCCCAACGTCTGAAAAAAACCAAAGGAAAATACGCTGGGATAGAGCAGGGAATAGCACTAGTGGAAGACTTTGCCAGGTTAAAAGATACATGTACAGTATTCTGTTACATTGTACTTGAAGGCAGAAGTGTCGATTCCTTCCTTTTCAGAATTGGAGACAAAGTTTTCTTTCAGGAAATAACATTATGGGATACAGCACACAGGTAGTTTGGGACATATGTGAATGTGACCACCAGGAAGGCGAACTAACATGGGCTTGGGTCATTTTCTCATCGAGCATTTCTCACCAGCGCCTTGGGACGTCCTCCCGACGTGAAAGACGCTCCATAAGTGTAATGTTGTTGTTCTTATGTCCTTAAGATCGAATAAACTACTATTAAAAATATAGAACTCAATCTCGTTTTCTCCCGACATCCAATTTACAATAAAGTCGAACGAGAGATGCAACTTTCAAACCGCACGTGCAGCCGTTTATAAATCCGCTGCCTCTACAGACCTGCTGGTTGAAGCCGTGCCTCTCCTCAATGACGAACGTATTGTAGAGACTCCAGGGTAGACCAGTCACGGCGCTGAACAAGGTAGCAAGGAACAGGAACGCCAAGGATTGGGTTATCTATCAAGCATACAAATGAAAGCGTGGAGGACACATCTGAAAAGTTAAATTCATTGCAAACGGCGGCACTTGTAATGATCCTCGAAATGGAAAAAAGGACTGCAGTATAAAGTCACCTGATTTTTCAAGCCGATGATCTGCAGTCTAGGACTCTCGCCTCACAAACAAAGCTGTTTGTTGTGGACACGTCAATTATTAGTAGTTAATGATAGTAACAACGAGTGCAAAACTGGTCACTAATTACCTCATATTCAGGGCCAAACCCAAAGCGTCCTGTCACGTGTCCAGACATTCGCCAGAGCAAAGGGATTCCGCCCAACAGCAGAATCAGCTGAAATAAAGGAGAACGATTGGAGCCCAAGATAGACACCGGGTACAGATGCAACAGATCAGAATACGTTCATTCCCATCGAAGGCCACACTGGTGGAACCAAATGGGATGGTCAAAAAGTACTGTACAAGGATGTTACTCACCGTTCCTTCAGTCTCAGAATAGAGGCCAGACCAGAATCCAAAGGTACTTTTGTCCAGTTGGTAGAGACGAGATTTCTCAAACGTTTCAGAGTCCATGATGGTCCCTAGCTCCTCTGGGACCAATGTGGTGTTTCTGTAGATCTTGCGCTACAAAGAGGGAGAAAGATTTTCGAAAAGGCCCACACATAAAGGGGGAGGCTCCAACACAAACACACGCACAACACCTTTTCAGCGATAAACCTGAAAGCATTACCTGATAATATACCTCTTACTACCCCCCACCTACCCTCCCCCCCCCCCACCAAGCTCATCCACTGTGGGTCCCTTTAGCCCAGTCTCTGTGATTGCCCATGCAATATCAGCCCCCTCTACTCTACACCCACCCCTCGAGCTCTCCCAACAGGAATGATTTTCAAAGATCAAACAAAACACAAGCCTTTTATGAATTACTCTTTGCCTGCAGTGTGATAACTCAGGAGAATGCAACGCATCGTTGACAAAATGGCTGATTTATCAATGTTTCCAATGCAAGTTTTACAGACTTGATTGTGTGCGACTATGGGGGGGGGGGGGGGGGGAGGGGAATATGCATTATTGAAAAGTTAAATTTCTCAAGGCATTTTGAAGGCAAGCCCACAGAAATAACACTGAGTTTCTTCATAATGTGCATTTCAGCGCCTTGGGACATCCGCCCGACATGACAGGCGCTCGACAAATCTACTTTTGTTGTTGTCGATTTCGACGTCCCGTGAAGCCGCGGAAAAGTTCGAAGGCGACCTGTCTCAATCGTGCTCCCCTCACATGCCTAGCACTTCCTCTAACACCTCCCAGGCAACAGAAATTTGCATAAAAACAGATGAAACTGTCCGATTTTCCAACGCTGCAGAGATACCGCTTACCAAGGATTAAAATAATAATAATCCTTGCTTCACTACATCTTCCAGACATCACAAAGCGCTTCACAGCATATATAGTGTAAAAGTGAAACGACTGTATCTTTTGAGGACCTCTGAATCCCATATTCATCATTCAATGAACAAACACTGTAACCAAAACAGGTTAACTTCCTGTGATGGAACTCATTCATAGAAAAAAGTTATTTCAAACAGATTAATATTGATACAAGTCGTGTTTTTATAACAAAAATGGGCAGAATCCTTTTCTTTTTTTTTGGGGGGGGGGGGGGGGGAAGCATGGAGGGATGTTATGGGGTGGGGGGTGTTGTTGGTGTGTGTGTGTGTGTATGCCCACAAATATATACAGTCAATTCACTTTACAGTATATTCTGTGAAGCGCTTTGGGACGTTGATAAGATGTGGAAAGCGCTATATCAAATGCAAGGATTAATATTATTATATTATTATTATATATTATGCGGGGAGGGGGGTTAATTATGTGTCAGGAGGGTGTAGAGAGATGCTATGTGGGGTGGTGTGTATTTGGGTGGGGTGATGGTCTATGGGTGTGTGTTTGAAGCGCTCTGAGACGCCGGCGCGGAGAGCGCTGTATAAATCAAAGTTGTTGTTGTTGTATAGAGGGTGAGGGGTTGTGGTGTCTAGGTATGTGTGTGGGTATATTTATATATAGAGAGAGGGTGAGGGGGTGTTGGTGTCTCTAGCTGTGTGTATACTGTACATAGAGAGAATGGGGGGGGGGGGGGGGCTGTTTTATATATATATATAGATATATAGTATTATATAGAGGGTGAGGGGATGTGTGTGTGTAGAGAGGGTGTCAGTGTGTGTGTAGAGGGTGAGGGGGTGTCGGTGTGTGTGTGTACAGAGAGGGTGAGGGGTGGGGGAGTGTGTGTGTATGTACAGAGAGGGTGGGTGGGAGGGGGGGGGTGTACAGAGAGGGTGGGTGGGAGGGGGGGGGTGTACAGAGAGGGTGGGTGGGAGGGGGGGGGGGTGTACAGAGAGGGTGGGTGGGAGGGGGGGGGGGGTGTACAGAGAGGGTGGGGAGGGGGGAGTGTGTGTACAGAGAGGGTGGGGGGGGGGGAGTGTGTGTGCATGTACAGAGAGGGTGGGGGGGGGGGTGTATGTGTGTGTACAGGGAGGGTGGGGGTGGTGTGTGTGTATGTGTGTGTACAGACAGGGTGAGGGGTGGGGGGGGTGTATGTGTGTGTACAGGGAGGGTGAGGGGGGGGGGGGGGGGGGTGTACAGAGAGGGTGAGGGGTGGGGGGGGTGTGGTGTGTGTACAGGGAGGGTGAGGGGGGGGGCGGTGTACAGAGAGGGTGAGGGGGGGGGTGGGTGTGTGTGTATGTGTGTGTACAGGGAGGGTGGGGGGGGGGGTGTACAGAGAGGGTGAGGGGTGGGTGGGGGGGGTGTATGTGTGTGTACAGGGAGGGTGAGGGGGGGGGGGGGGATGTACAGGGAGGGTGAGGGGGGGGGGGTGTACAGGGAGGGTGAGGGGGGGGGGGGGTGTACAGGGAGGGTGAGGGGTGGGGGGGGGGGGGTGTATGTGTGTGTACAGAGAGGGTGAGGGGTGGGGGGGGGGGGTGTATGTGTGTGTACAGAGAGGGTGAGGGGTGGGGGGGGGGGGTGTATGTGTGTGTACAGAGAGGGTGAGGGGTGGGGGGGGGGGTGTATGTGTGTGTACAGAGAGGGTGAGGGGTGGGGGGGGGGTGTATGTGTGTGTACAGGGAGGGTGAGGGGGGGGGGGGTGTATGTGTGTGTACAGGGAGGGTGAGGGGTGGGGGGGGGTGTATGTGTGTGTACAGGGAGGGTGAGGGGTGGGGGGGGGTGTATGTGTGTGTACAGGGAGGGTGAGGGGTGGGGGGGGGTGTATGTGTGTGTACAGGGAGGGTGAGGGGTGGGGGGGGGGTGTATGTGTGTGTACAGGGAGGGTGAGGGGGGGGGTGGTGTGTGTGTGTATGTGTGTGTACAGGGAGGGTGAGGGGGGGGGGGGGGGGGGGGGGGTATGTGTGTGTACAGGGAGGGGGAGGGGGAGGGGTGGGGGGGGCGTCTCTCACCTGCCGCCGGGCCAGGTAGGCCTCCCACATGTACACGGCCCAGGAGAAAACCAGCACCGAGTAAAAGATCCGCTTCTCGGCCCCGAACTCTGCCCAGGACCAGCCCCCGGCCTCCATACCGCTGGGGGGGGGGGGGGTGGGGGGGCGTGGGGGTGGAGTCGATGCCGGGACCTGACTGGCGGCTGTGACTCTGTGATTCCTTCTATAATATTTTATTTGACTGTATCTGTCTGTCTGTCTGTCTGTGTCTCTGTCTCTCTCTCTGTCTGTGTGTCTCTCTCTCTTCCCGCCTGCTCCCCGGCTGTGCTCCACTGATCTGGCTCCGGGTGCACAGGAGGTCGCGCGTGTTTTTTGTTCCGCCCCAGCGATCTGTTCCGCCCTCCCCTCCCTCTCTCTCTCTCTCTCTCTCTCACATCACTGCTCTGGTGTCTGTCTGTCACTCACTCGCTCACTCACTCTCATCCCATTCTCCTGTACTGTATATTCAAATAATAATACCAATGATAATAATCCTTGCATTTGATAACGCGCCGCGTCTCGACGTCTCAAAGCGCTTCACAGAATATACTTTGAAGTGAATTGAGTGTAATTCAATCACGTACACGTGTGGGCGAAACGCGGCAGCCAATCGCGCACGGCAGCGTACCCCCACAAACAGTCGCAGATGAAATGACAGATTTATTATTGGGGTCCGCTCGCTAGTCCGAAGGTTCGATAGTCCGAAGGTTCATTAATCCGAAGGTTCGATAATCCGAACACACAAATTTCCTATACTCGGGCTCGGGGGTTACCACTCAATAGTCCGAACCGAAAATCAAATAAGGTTTGTTAATCCGCATTTGGTGCAATAGTCCGAAGGTTGGGATTAGGATTAGGGTTAGGGTTAGAGTTAAGGGAAGCTTCGGGACGAACGAAACCTTCGGACTATCGAGCGGTAACCTTTATTATTGGTGGGGGGTGGGGGGGGTTTCTCGAGGGATTGTTATTATTAGGCGCAATAATAATTAGGCGACATAAATATACGGACAATCTCCTTTGCGGTGTGTCCCGTGACGCGCTTTTGAGACGTCTCGAAGACGTGATAAGCTGCTGCATCGAATACAAGGCTTGTTATTATTCTTATTAACCATAATAATATTAACCATAATGCTTGCATTTGATGCAACCGCCTTATCGAGTCAACGTACTTCAATGGTTTCAGTAAAGTAACTATTGGGCCGGCAACGGTGCACAGTTACTACACATTACATTAACTCCTGCAAATTGTTTTGAGATGTCGTCCCACCCCGTTCCCCCCCCCCCCACCACCATGTGAAAGGCACTGTGTAAAATACAAGAATTATTATTTTATTTTGTGCCTGACAATCCCGAGATTTCATACAGTGCCTTTCACATGGTGATGGGTGGGGGGGGGGGAGGGGGGGAGGGGGGGGGTGCGGGGAGGACACACATCGCAAAACAATTTGCAGGAGTTAATGTAATGTGTAGTAACTGTGCACATTGCCGGCCAACAGTACTTTACAGAAATCTCTCTACTCTAATTCCATCCGACTTCCTCAATGCGCTCGTAACGGTATCCCTTGTTGGAGCTGTCAACTGTAATCATTTTAATTAATGACTAATGTCGGACTAAAATCTGTGAGCTCGAAGTCTCAGGACTTGAACCCATTAGACCCAGAAGTGGGAGCTCTATTTCTCCCATAAAATATGTAGTCCGTTGACTTTACAGTATATTCCATGAAACGCTTTGAGACGTCTAGAAGACTTGATCAGGCGCTATATCAAATGCAAGGATTATGATTGTTATTGTTAGAATTATTATTATTAACTGAGCTCGTCCACCTCTATAATCAACAACAAATGATGAGAAAGCTGAGATAATAAACACGCCGTTGTTTCTGGATCTGAAACATTTTACTGCGCTGATTGTCGTACAATAGGTGAATTATACTTTATAAAGTTCTCTCGTAGAAAGTTTTCTCTTCAACGCTTGTGAGTGTGTGATTGTATGCGTGCGAGAGTGAGTGAGTGAGTGAGTGAGTGAGTGCGTCAGCCTATCCTATCCTCTCTATCTCTCTCAGCTGTCTTGGCGGCTAGCTCGGCGGCTGGCTATATCAAATCAAAAGGATTATTATTATTATTATTATGATTATGATGAATATTATTATTATTCCTCTTATTTTTCAATACGAGCGCCAGCGACTAACCCTTAACATGCGATGCCTTGCGTTTCTTCAGGAAGTTGAAGAAGAGGACCATGATGATAATCAGGAAAGCCACCAGGAAGGCTCTGACCAGGAAGTTGTCCAGCCGAGCCGAGACGCTGGACTCCCAGGAAGGGTGGGGGGGAGGCACCAAACCTTGGCCGAAAGGAAAACAGCGTCCGTATATGCCAGCCGGTGGTCTCGCAGTGGTCGTGGTACGGGGGGGGGGGGGGGGGAGAGGCGCTTGCCATAGAACAGCTGGGAGATCAGCCCGGCCTTTGCCACACTCAGGGCAATGCCACATGTCGAGCCAACCAGCCAGGCGGGCGCTCAGCTGGGCATGCGGGTTGCACGGCTGCGGTTGGGAGACTGATGAGACCAGACTCTGTGTCCCCCTCTGTGATACATGGGCTGAGTGGGTGAGGTGGGGGTGGGTGGGGGGGGAGTTGGTCATTCATTGTGAGATCGACAGCTATCGGTTAAACCGTTGTGATGGTCCATTGTCATGTCGTCACACACTGTCAGTGGGAGGGGTACCTTCCAACCACCTACCCACCCACCCACCCACCCACCCAGCCCCCCTCCTCTCCCCACCCACCCCAACCCACATCCACCATCTGCCAGTGAACCATTCCTTTGTGACGTACAGATTCAATAAAACGTGTCGGGAACCTGGGCGCATCACACACGCACGGACACACACGCAAACACACACACACACACACACACTGTCACACAGATGTAGGCAGACAGATACACCCGCACAGGGAAATCGACCCACACACACACACACACATTGCTAGACACGGCAACCAACTGCACACAGCAGAGTCCAACAAACAGCAGTGGATTAAGTGACCACATTTTTGGGGGTATGTGTGTGTGTGTGTGTGAGGGGGGGAGGGAGGGAATTATTACTGAATGGGGATCAAAGATACTGAAGGTCGCCTCTTTATCACCCCACCACCCCCCCCCCACCCCACCACCTCCCCTTGTGACCTTCTGAAGTGAACTTCAAAGTTGCATGTCGCCCGCAGAGGGGAGAGAGAGGAAATAAAACCACGCTTTTATTAGCGAGGATGTTGAAGGAGTGACTCACTTATCTCACGCGTCTGATCGAGAGACACAACTCAGCTCCCGGGTCTGTTTGACCATGAATTTACAAAATAATCCCCCCATTGTCTGGCTCTGTCTGACAGTCTGTGCGAGCGCGCGGCTCAGACAACTGTTTCTTGGCATCGGAACCCGGAGGGATTTAACCCGTTCGCCTCAGTTTTTTTTCTCTCCCGCCCACTGCGTTTGACACGGCGCCTTCGCACTCACGTGGCGAGTTTGCCGACTGTTAAGCCACGGGATTCCTCGGGACAGGAACGCAACAGGAGTCAGCCCCGCGCCTTCCGAGGTGTAAACACTCGGCGGATTCCACTCGTGGAGTCAGTGTGACAGCGAGAGTCAGCTGCGGTGGATTCTGTGGTGGAATCTTTATGGGGAGCTCCCTGTAGCGCAGTGGTTAGAGCGCTCGCCTTACGAGCGTGAGACCTGTGTTCGAATCCAGGCAGGTCAGGGTGAAACCTTGGGCAAAAGGTTCCTTACTCCACACACGCACGCACACGCACACACACCAAATAATAATCCATCCGAAAAAAACACAATCATAAAATTGGTCATTTAAATCCACGTTTGCGGGGACGCTGCATTTTGCCCACAAAATATACAGTCAATTCACTTTACAGTATGTTCTGTGAAGCCCTTTGAGGCGTCTAGAAGACGTGAAAAGCACGATATCAAATGCAAGGATTATTATTATTACCGATTGAAGCAGTGGAGGGGGGGGGTGGGGGCAGATTTACTGCGTTTCATTGGGGGTGACCCCAGGGATACTGCCACTGAGACAACAGCTGGGGAAAAAGGAACCTTATCCCTCAAGCTGACAGGTTTGGACGGGTTCCACGACCTCCTGTGTCTGCTGGTGGTGCTGTGGAATGAGCTCCCTCATAATGACTTGCTCTGTTCCTTGTCTGAAGCACTCACCCTCCCCTCCGCCAGCCAGCAGCTACACACACACACACACACACAGGCAGCTCTAGAGACAATCTGTTCACTGTCGCTGGCCACGACTGTGTGTGTGTGAGAGAGAGAGAGAGAGAGAGGGGGAGTGAGGGACAGGTAAAGGTCAAAAATAAGGAGAAACTAGTGTTATTATTCAGTATCTACAATATCTTCAATGATAATAATAATTTGGCCGCTCAATCCACGACTTGACTGTTTGTGGGACGCTCGCCATGGCTGCCATTGTCCGCCCACAAAACACACAGTCGACCAGCCCCCGCGGTATATTTTCTGGGAGACGTCTCGAAGAGGTGGACGAGGCGCTGGCTGCGTGAAAAACACAAACGCAGCCCGAGCCACCGAGCGCCTATTGCTTTGGCAACCGAACCGCGGAGACAATTCCCAGAGGCCCCCCCCCCCCCCCCCCCACCCACCGCTCGAGCGCAAAGCAATGCTAAGTGGATGAGAGATGAGACATTCCGTTGACAGCCTGCGTCTCCACCACCCCTCCCCCCCTACCACCCCCCTATCCCCCCCTCCCCCCAATCCCGTCCCGTCCCCCCCCACACCCACCATCCCCCCACCGCCTAACCTGATCACAATCTCTGAAACAGGGAGGGAGGGGGGGGGCTCCAGGAATCTGTTTGATTCTCGTTTCAAGTGAACAAATCTGGAAGCTCTCTCTCTCTCTCTCTCTCTAATTAGTCTGACCTTTTGCCTCGCGAGGCAGGGATTTTTTTTTTCGAGGGAGGGGAGGGCATAAACATTCCTGCTCATATTCACTCCGTCCTGGACAGTAACCAGGTTTCGACGCCAGGCGGTTCTGTTCAATCATCCCTGTGTGTGTGTGTGTTTTTTTTTTTTTGTCAACGGAGCGTTTGGGAGCTCCCGCAGCTCAGCTCCCTCGCCTTACAAGCGCGAGACCTGTGTTCGAATCCGGGCAGATCAACATGGGTCATTCGAATCCACAACTGGGGGGGGGGGGGGGGGGGGAACGCTGCTGTGCGCAATCGGCTGCCGCGTTTCGCCCACAAAGCACGCCGTCGAAATCCCACACATTACGATACATCCCATGAAGCGCTTTGGGACGGTGCTGACGACGTGAGCAGCCGCCGGTATCGAATGCCAGGATCCCGGTTGTATATTCTTCTTATTTCTTTATTATTCAGAAATCTGGACTCCAATCGTCGGACGGAGGAAAAGCCGAGTTCAGTGCCGTGTTCGAACAAGGTTCCGAGTGAGACTCGTGACCACGGGGGGGGGATGGGGGGGATGGGGTGGGGGGGGAGGGTGTCTGTCACAAAGACCTTGACCTCACAATCACTTACACTGTATTTACTGTCTGACGCATTGTATCCGGGGCAGTTTGGGTCCAGCCCTGGGCTGTCGAATGCTTTAGTTAATTTTGCTCGCGCGCGCGCGTGTGTGTGTGTGTGCGTGCGTGTGTGTGTGTGTGTGCGCGCGCGCGTCTGTGCGTGTGTGTGTGCGTGGGTAAAAAAAAACGGACAATGGTTGGATTAGCTTCTGATTTATTCCCTTCCAAGTGTCCCCCTAATCCCAACCGGTGCAAGGCTTCGGAGTCCGCCGCCTGGTGCCGAGTCCGCATGCAAAACGTTCCCGACGATTTCACCGGCTCGGAATGCAGCCCTTCCCCCAACACGTCCGATTCCTTGGGGGCAGGCGACGCCGCCTCGGAGACCGTTAGTAACTTGGCAGCGACCGCCATCCTCGTCACTTGCTTGGCAATCCTGGTGTCTGTCGTCCTCTACGTGCTCGCGAGGCGGAATTTTCGCTCTCGGTTCAAGGTTAGCTCCTCATCCTCGAAGAAGAAGACTTGACTCCAAGATCCTCACACTCGTTTCCAGATCCCTTCGCGTCCCGGCACCCACCTCCCCACCTGACAGACCAGTTTACCTGTCATACCCACTACCCCCCCACCCCCCCCCCACCCATCCCCTGGCCTCTGCTCGACAAATTCTGGCCTCCGTGGGGGGCAAAGGAATCAATAATAAGAATAATAATCCTTGCATTTTGATATAGCGCTTTTCACGTCTTCTATACTGTAAAGTGAATTGACTGTATATTTGTATGGGTGAAACGCGGCAGCCGATTGCGCACAGCAGCGTCCCCCACCAACAGTCGTGGATTGAAATGACTAATTTTATTATCTTTTTCTTATGGAGGGATTATTATCAGGTGTGTGTATGTGTGTGTGTGTGTGTGTGTGTGTGGAGTAAGGAAACTTGCCCAAGGTTTGAATCCAGGCCTGACCTGCCTGGATTCAAACACAGGTCTCACGCTTGTAAGGCGAGCGCTCTAACCACTGCCTAAACATTCAGTGACCACACCTGACAGACTACACCTGTGCCAATTGTTTTGCTCACAAAATACACAGTCACTTGACTTCACGGTATATCCTGTGAAGCGCATTGAGACGTCTGAACGACTTAACAAGGCGTTCACATCATATCGTATCTCAGGATATTATTAGGGGCCAGAAATCGGTGTGTGTGTGTGTGTGTGTGTTTTGAGGTTATGGCAAACTTAGGAGTCCGGTGGTGAGATCGGCAACGAAGTTATGTTTCTTCTCTCGCCAGAGTTTATACGAAAAGTGCCTGCAATTTTGGGAAAACAAATTCAGGGCGGACGTACTGTCGGTGAGCGAGTTACAGTGCCTGCGGAGGACACTGTGCGTACAGGAGAGGCTGAAGCAGAGGCTAAACCAGGTGCAATGGAAGCTGGGTACCATGGAAGACACGCTTATTTATCTCGTCGATCAAATCGGGCAGCACGAGAAACTCCTGAAGCAGAGACCGAAGTCTCCCTCTCCCTGCAGGATCATCTGGTATCAGACCTCCTGTGTGTCCTCAAAAGAGCTGGACGCGCAGGACACAACGCAGTCGAATGAATCCGTCGCCCGCACCCACCAACGAACTGTCCCGTTCCGTCCCGCTCCGTCCCATCCCGTCCGTTCACTGTCCGATTTGGACAAATAAAAAAAAATTATTAAATCACCGTAGAAATCCTGCTTTGTCTTATTATGGATTATTATTAGGTGTGCGTGTGTGTGTGTGTGGAGTAAGGAAACTTGCTCAAGGTTTGGCCCTGACCTAAACTGCCTGGATCTCACACTTGTAAGGCGAGCTGATCTAACCACTGAACTACAGGACTCCTCACTGGGACATCCTCCCGACGTGAAAGGCAGTCATACAAATATAATTTTTGTATTTCATATCAATCTCTCTATCTCTCCCTTTCTCCCCGTCAATCAGTCAGTCAATCAAACAATGACATAACCTCTGTGTGTGTGTGTGTGTGTGTGTTTCCTGCCATTTGTTTCTCGCTCTCACCCACAATGCTCCCACTCAGTGCCTTGGTGATCGGCTTGTTGTAGTTACACAACCAGTTGACTGGGAACATGGACGACTTTCAGCCGGGGGAAGAGCAGGAAGAGGTACCGCGTTAACCTTTTCGCACATTCCTGGGGATCCTTTTAGAGCTGCCGTGGGCTGATTAGAGCGCTTCAGTGAAGCTCTCTATTTATTCTGTGTGTTTGTGTGTGTGTCTCCCTCTCTCTCTCTCTCTCTCTCCCCTTTGTCCTTTGCCATGCTGCAGGATTGTATGTAAGCCTTGCGGGATTTAAACAGTATGCGTTCTGCAATGATTTGCAAAGTAATATATATTTTGCGTGTTTTCTTGTACAAAACTTGGCTGCACATTTTGCCCAACAAACAACATGAAGCGTTTGCATGCAGCTTTTCCCTCCATTCTTTTCTCCTATGTCTGGATTGTAGTTGTGGTGGGGGTGGGGGGAGGTAGAGAGAGAGAGAGAGAGAGAGTATCAAAACCTTTGATAGAGCCCTTTCCTTATTAATATTGGTGTTGGTTTGAGTCAGAGGAGAGATGTGTGATACAGAGAAACCCTTTTTTAACCCCATCTAAATATACTCTTATTTAATTAACGACCCCCTTATTTTCCTGAGCTGCTTTCTTCCTCGTTGTCCATCAGTAATCCCTTTTCTTCCCTTCCCCCACCCCCACACAAAGCTGTCATCATTTAATTTGTGTTGAGTTCGTCAGTTAACCATCTCCAGGCTAGGGGAGGGTTGTGCTGTGTGTTGAGCGAGATGGTGTAAACATATCACGCGGGTTTCAGACCAATTTGCAAAGCCACCAGCTGATGCAGAAATGCAAAAGACAATTAAAATACTTTCCTAAACATACTCCCACCGCCACCCTCCCCCCACCCCCCCACCCCCCACTCCAATATAAAATTGGTCAACTTGCTTCATGGCTGTTTGTTGGGACACTTTGCTTTGCGCAAATTAGCTGCCGCGTTCACCCACAAAGCACACGGTCACCCTACTTTATGGTGAATCCCCCGAAGCGCCTCGAGATGCCCTCGCAACGCGCAAGGCTCAACACCAAACGTCGGAACGAGAAATACAAACTTGCTGAAGCAAAGGAGCATGAAGTAATATAATAATAATCCTTGCATTTTGATATAGCGCTTTTCACGTCTTCTAGACGTCTCGAAGCGCTTCACAGAAAGTACTCTAAAGTGAATTGACTGTATATTTGTGGGTGAAACGCGGCAGCCAATTGCGCACAGCAGGGTCCCCATAAACAGTCATGGATTGAAATGACCAATTTTATTATTATGGTTTTTTTTGAGGTCTTATTATTAGGCATGTAAAGAAACTTGCCCAAGGTTTCGCCCTGATACTTAAAATATACATGGATTATATATATATATATATATATATAGATAATATATGTAAGTAAATTTCTTAACAATATAATTTCCACCAACAACAGTTGAAGAACTCTGAAATCACCTCTACTATTAATTGTATTCTTAATCCAGATGCGTTCGGTCTGTTTGCTTTTCAGAATGCCTTTGTTGTTGACGATATCAGCACCATCATCAAAGAAGTCAGTACATTATTCTTGATTTCATTTCTAACAATTGTAATGTAGTTTTTCCTCGGATTTTATTTTTGCCCCCCCCCCCCCCCCGATCTGTCTGATTGGATTTCTGGCGCTGTTTTTTTGTTGTCGTTGGGTGTTTTTGTAAATTTTGATCTCAACGTTCCCAGGCGGTGGAGAGTACGATCGGAGGAAACGCGTACCAGCATAATAAGGTCAACCAATGGACCTCAACTGTGGTGGAGCAATGTTTGAATCAACTTACCAAGTTAGCCAAGCCCTTTAAATACATAGGTGAGCTATCATAATAATCCTTGCTTGTGATTGTAGCCCCTTTATCGCCTCTTTTGAGACGCCGTGATGCGCTTCACAGAATTCACTGTTTATTTACAGTGGATTGACTGTTTTGTGGGGGGGGGGGGGGGGGGCGCGAAAGGCGACAGCCAATTGCACACAGCAGTGTCACGGTCATGGTTTGAGCGACATTTAAAAAAAAATAGTATTATCCCCGCATGGCTGTACATCAATCGACTAACGACCGAGTTCCTACTTACTGCTAGGTAGATAGGTTTGTGGTGTAAGGAAACTTGCCTTGGGTTTTCCCTGCCTGAAAATCAAACCCGGCTACTCTTGCTTGCGAGGCGGGCGATAATAATATAATAAATAATAATCCCTCGCGTTTGATATAGCGGTTTTTCACAACTTCCCGACGTCTCAAAGCACTTCTCAGAATATACTGAAAAGTGAATTGACTGTACATTTGTGGGCCAAATGCGGCCTGTTAATCAATACACTTCGCTACTTCACGAGGAGACGTCTCTAGTTCGGTTGCCAGACTCAACCATAATTATCTGTGAAGTAAATGCAATGCTACAGCAAACAAAAAGCCTCGATTGGTGGTACATCAAAACATTTGACTAGCACAACAGCGTAAATTTAGGATTGACACGAGCAAAATAAAAAGGGAGATCAGATGGATCTCTTCAGACAAGAGTGCAGTTTTAGAACACCCAATGCTTTATTATATATTATATTATTTGCTGCCGGTTTTAGTGCAAGTTTTCAAAGCAATAAATTACATTTATATAGCACCTTTCACATCTAGGATGACATCCCAAGGGACTGGACAATCAGGGATTTGGACCCGAGTTGGGTGTTGCGATCAGAAAGGGTGGAGGGGTTGGAGCAACGGTAGGAGGCTGACATTTGGAAGAGGAGGGTCTTGAGTTAAAGTTCTCAGGGAAAGTTTTCCCGTCAGCTCTTTTAACATTAGAAGTATTCACCGAGATTAGGAAGGGTGCACCAACAGCAGCAAGACAGAACTTTGATCTGTTGGCGATTTTAAACAACGGAGGTTGATTAATAATTTTACGGGGAGATTATTTAGGGATTTACAGAAAATTTCAATGCGGAGAGCGATCGTCTTGAGTCGGGTGCTTCAGAATCTCTCTCCAGCTGTGACCATTCACTGTTCTTGATAATCCCCTCAACGTGTCCAGCTCAATGACAAGGATTAAATCAGGTCTCAGAAAAAAGTTGGTGGATGAGGGAGGGAAAAAATGCAAAGGAAAACAGCCTCCGAAAGTTTTTACTAGCGGCCGACAACGTGAAATAGGTCCGGGTTTCAGCCGTTTTCAACGCACTTACTCTTTCCTTCCAATTTCCAGTGACCTGCGTTATAATGCAAAAGAACGGAGCCGGCTTGCACACCGCTAGCTCATGTTTCTGGGACAATTCAGTTGATGGTAAGAAATCTTTATCAATCATCAACAACAACAGAATTACATTTCTCGAGCGCCTTTCACGTCGGGAGGACACCCAAAGGCGCTGAAGTCAGGTCGGAAGAGGGACAAGCTAGGAGGGATGGGCGGGAGAGTTAGGAGGGGAGGGAGAGAGTTGGGAGGGAGGGAGGGAGTTGGGAGAGAATTGGGAGGGCAGCAGAATGCAGTTGAAGAGGAGGGTCCCGAGACCGGTATTGAAGAGGCGAGGGAGGGAGCGAGGCGAAGGGACTGTAGGATGGAGTGTGGGGGTGGAGACTGAAAGCCCGTCCACCGATGGTAGGACTGGGGACGTGGAGTATGCGGGAGGTTCATAGGGAGACAGCAGGTGGGAGAACATTTCCACCACGGTTTCAACGCGATGAACACACAAATAAATACAGACACTCTTGAAAGGATCCACAGAGAAATATTGCACCACAGAGCAGGTCACGGATATTTTATTAGGTTTGCGTCTCAAAGCCAAACACACCTTATATTATGTTTTACATGATCTTGACTAGACCCGTTTATCTTTTTAGGCAGCTGTACTGTCAGATGGGAGAACAAGACAATGTACTGCATCATTAGTATCTTTGGCCTCGGAGTCTAGCAGCAAAACGCTCTCAAGGACCAATGGACTCTGGCTCTTTTTGAAAAGAAAATATTAATTTGTTTTTTTCTCCGACTGAACTTGATGCAAATGAGTTGGAATGAACGTGATATGTGGTGCGCTTCCACATCAAGACGCACGTAACACAAGATAAGGCGGGTTTCAGTCACCAGAATCGCAAGCACCGACCCAAAACTCAAAAGAATTTGAATTATTTCAGTCACTCGTGACTTCCCTGCACTCTTAATTAATTAATTAATTAATTAAGTAAGTAAGATGAAACAGAGTCAGTTAAAAATAAATGGATGAATACTGCACTTATCCAATTTGGTTGTTTTGTTTTACTACATTAAACCGAGATCGGATTAAAGACAAAAAAAAACTACACAGTAGTCAGCTAAGTAGAGAGAGAATCCTATTTATAACTACAGTAAAACCTGCATGTCTGATCTTTATATTATTAAGTGCTCTGAGATGCCGTCCGGCGTGGAGGGCGCTATATAAATCAAAGTTGTTGTTATTATCTTTAAAAATCGTATCATCTCCCAAGTTGCCCGAGACCCATTCAAGGGTTTATATTCTACTGCAAGTTAGATGGAACTCGTACTTTGCGTCAGTCATTAAATGTGTGGTCCCGACTGATAATGATTTGTGAAGTTCACTGTATCGTAGCAAAATTTGAATGTAGAAATCTCGCAACGAGGTGTTCCATTTAGAAAGGGGATAAATCTGAAAACAAGAAACACCTGCTCTGCACCCTCCCAAATGATTCTCTTAACCCCGAGTCAATCAATCGAGTTTAGAGGAGGAGGATAATAAATAAATGCATTCATTCAACCTAAAATGGGCCAGACACACTTTTGCTGGAACAATAGAGAGTATTTAATGATTAGAATTGGTGCTAACTCCGTATTGATCCCTGTGGATACCTAGGTGAACTTTTTTTTAATATATATAGAAAAAAAATCATTACAATTTATTATACAAATCCATCAAATACAATGTCTTGTGAAAAATCGCCATTTAATTGACCAAGTGTACTATCCTCAAAACCCATACATAAAGGAGATGTAGTGTACATTATTAGCGAACAGCACCAGTTAAGTGCTTCAAGTTCTTTCTTTTTTTTAATAATTTCGTGAGAACTACTAATCCCAGATAAGTACCCTAATACTTGTTCAGATTACACACATCATGCACAAAACCAGAACAAAACTCAAAGGGGTCGATTTCCCCCCAACCGCCCCCCCCCGCCCTCGAGTGGAAGTCCCAAGTCGTGTTCGCTTTCGTATACTCTGCAGCACTTGTCAACACTCTATAATAGCATTACAGTATAGTGATTTCCGGTTTGCAAAATAAGATTTACAAATAGTACTTTAGGAACCCCCCACACAGAGCTCGTCGCTCTTTTTTGTGGGGAACAGTTCGATCAGCGGAGTGGAAAACTCGGACCTTTCCAGCACCACCACCGGCCGCAGAAAGTGCAGCTGCTTTAAGGCGAGATCTCCGCAGTCCGTCAGTGCCTTGTCCAATATAGTCCTCAAGTTCTCCAGGGTGGGCGACTGCCCCGGTGAGATGAGAGGCTGGATGGCCGTGAAGCTGCTGTGCACGGCGGAGTCTGCGTTGAACTTGCCGTAGGATTCCTTCCCGGATCCTCTCAATCTGGGGTCCATCAGCCCCTCATTCTGTGGAGTGTTTGTTCTGCAGCGTTTGGTTGGCTCCCAGTGCCACGACTCGTCGACCTCCGGCTCAGTCTCCTCGCTCTCCTGGATAAACTTCAGGAACGAGGCCTCGAAGCCGATGGGTTTGTAGGTGGTCAAGTCAAACGGTTTGGGCTGAGAGTCGTCCTCGTCGGCTTGGAGGTCGTCGGTGCCAAAGAGCGAGTCCTGGGCCAGGGCCGAGTACACGCAGGGCTCGGGTCTCGGGGGCGGGGCCTCGCTTTCCGATTTCCGTTTCTGAGGCTGCTTCAGCTTGACGAAGACAGAGCCGTTCTGGTTCCCGCCCTGTTTCACCAGGTTGGTGAGCAGCCCCCCGTTTTTGGGCAGAAACACCTGGTTCACGTCGTTTTCTTTGAAGCTCGGCCCCCAGTTGGTCAGCCCGGCGGCGTTGCCGTTGCCGGCTTTGCCGGGAAAGCCTCCGCCGCAGCCAGGACCATTGCCGTTCCCCGCGCCGCAGTGGTGCAACGGTTGCCCGTGACCTCCCGGGTCGGGTTCGTTCTTGATCTCCGCCTTCAGGGGAATCTCTCCGTTCTGTTGCCTGAGTACGCTGCAGCTGGCCGTCTCCTCGTTAGGCTCGGACAGGACTTTCTTGGGAAGCGCCTGCGAAGGATCGGGCCCCGGTTTCTCTCGGAGCGTGGGGTCGGGGAACTTCCTGCAGAAAAGGAGGCCGTTGCAGTTCTGGTTGATGTAGGTGGCAGTCATTTTGTGCTGGGTCTTGTAGTGCCGCACGGCGCTGTGACGACTCAAAACCACCGATCGACACCCGAGCACCATACAGGGAAACTGATCCCTCGGCAGCTCAGTCTTACAGATGGCCAAGCCTTGCTCTTTACTCTTGAACAGAAAGTCTTGCTTGCGCGACGGCCTCGGGTCCTTCTCGTGCACGGGACCCTCGAAGGAGAGCGCCGACGGGCCCAGGCCGCGGTCCTCCCCCTGGGCCGCGGAGACGCACGAGTCGTCGGGGCAACCGCTCGGCCTGAACCTCCTCGGGTCGGCCCTGCACGGTTCTCCGCCGGGGAGACGCTTCCTGCGGCGCCGCCCGAAGCGCGACCGGGACTTGTGTCTTCGGCTGTCGTACTCGAAATCCGACTTGTCCTTCGGCGACGAGTCGGACCCCTCCTCCTCCTCCTCGTCCGTCAGCTGCTCCTCGTCGCTCCGCAAGTCGGGCTCGGCCCTTTCCGTCGAGTTGCAGGTGTCCTCGCCCCTCAGGTGCCCGGGGTCGAAGGTTTTCAACCCGGGCTCGGCTTTGGAGGCATCTTCGTCTTTCAGCCGCTGCCCGTCTCCCCCACGGTAATCGGGCTCCAGGTCGTACCAATTGTTCTTGCGGGGCCTGAGCAGGATGGACTTGTAATGGTTCTTGTGCTGCCGCTGGACGTGCCTCAGGTAGCTGGAGCGGATGGAGTAGGTGCGGCTGCAGCCGTCGATGCTGCACTTGAACTGGAGGCCGAGCTCCCGCTTGACCTGGTAGTCCACGTCGTGCGCTTGCTGCAGGTGTCGGAGGAGGTCACTGTACGCGCTGAAGGAGGAGGTGCAGTCGGGCTGGTTGCACGGGTGCTTGCCCCGCTCGGCCCCCGGAAGACTGTGGATCTCGGTGTAGTGCCGCAGCAGGACTCGGGGGTATTGGAAGCGTTTGGTACAGCCCTCGAACTTGCACTTGAAGATCTTCTTGACTTTGGCGTTGTCTTTCTTGACGTTGCCCTGCTCGGCTTCCAGACACATCTGCTCCCGGTTGTACTGGTGCACTGTCTGGTAGTGGCGGATCAGGTTGGGCTGGCCGGTGAAGGCGGCCGTGCAGCCCTTGTGGATGCAATGGTACGGTTTGTGATACTTGTTCAGCATGTAGCACAGGTTGGTTTTGGCTCCGACCCTCCGGCTCCCCCTGCCTTCCTCCTTGAACTCGGAGTCATCTGCGCTGTCCGGCTGCACCGAGCCGGCCTCCGGGCTCCCGTTCAGGTGCATCTCCTCGGACTTCAACGACTCCGTGCACTCGGAGGATTCCAGTTCAGTGGTAAAGGATTCGTTGGTTGTGTTCTCAGAGTCGCTTCCGCTCTGGCGCCAGTCTCCGCTATCTGCGCCGAGCCGAGCGTTCTCCTCCACCCCCAACAGAGCAAAGTCTTTCACCTGGTGGGAGTTAACCAGGTGGGAACAACCGTCCTCCACCGTAGGGGGCTTAGGATTCTCAGGCAAACACAGCCTCTCTTCCACCTTCACGCCGCTGCACAAGTTGTCGATGGGCAGGCACAGGCTGTTGTTGTTCTCGGCTTTGATCAGTAAGTTTGGCACAGTCAGCTGCTGATTTGTATTGCTAGGAACCGACATACAGCTCATGTAGGACAACTTGGCCTTCATATCTTCCTTACTGAACATGTGCATCTGTTTATAGTGGGTTCGAAGGTTGGTCTTTCGGGTGAATGTCCGCAGACAGATGTGGCATTTGAAGGGGGCGAACCTGAGTTGAAAGCGGCTTAACTGGAGGACCTTGTCCCGCGTAAACTTGTGGGTTTTCACGTAATGGTTGACAAGGCCATCTTTGGTCATGGCCTTGAAGACGCACCCTTCGTGGTCGCAGACAAATGGCTTGATGATTCCCGAGCCTTCGTTCAGCAAATCGCCTTGGAAATCGTGGGCGGGAGAGTTTTTGGAAGGTGTTGGAAGAGAGACACTCCCGACGGAGATGACTCCTACGGAAGTTGAAGTGGAAGCACAGATCTTCTCGTCCCCAGACGCCCGCGACTGATCCAACTGTAGCTTCTGCAGAGATCGAATAAGGTCGTCCAGATTCGAAACGTCGGGAACACAAACTTCGGCAACTTTGGTGGGTTCTTGGCTCTTGCAAGGCCTCTCTCTTGCAATCATCTCCGGATTGTCGTTCAGCAGCGGGCATTTGATCTTGCGAGCCAGGTGGCCTCCCAGCGATTTGGGGTTTGAAAACTCTTTGAAGCACCTGGAACACACAAACTTGTCGTCCTTAAAGATCGCTGGCCACTTGGCGTTCCGGTTGTTCTTGGGCTTCTTGATCTTCAGAGGCTTCAGCAAAGGGCTCTTGGTTTCGCCGGACTCCCCCGCAAGCCGAGTGGTAGACTCCGCCGCCTGCTTTTGCGACTCGGAGACGTCGGCCGCGTCGTCACCTTCTTCCTTTATCTGCCGGTTGCCCTTGTAGTAATTCGGGTGAGCCACTTTCACGTGCTTCTTCAGCTCCTTTGCCAACGTATACCGCATCACGCAGCCATCGACCCCGCAGATGAAGTGGTGCAGATGCGCCAGGACATCCGTGAGATCGCGGCAGTTTTGGTTGGCGGCCCGATTGAGCTCTGGGTGCAGCGTCGCCGCTTTCATCATGTCCTCGATGTCGCTCAACTCCTTGAAGGACGCCAGCTTCTCTAATGGCACCAGCAGGTTTTCGGAATAGACGCTCGGAGGATTGCCGTAGCCCGGCCTAGTCTCGCTCGCCGACCCCCGGTCTCCCCCGCCGCCCCCGTGGGCCATGTCGCCCGGACAGGGAGCAGGCGAGACGCCGCTTTCCCTCGGTTCCGCTCTCTGGGTCTGAGAAGCACCGCAGCTTTGCAAAGGCTTCCCGGCGATGTTGTTCCAGTCGCTGCCACCGCCGCCGAGATTCACGACCGGAGCGGCGGAATGATCGCCAGCGGCGTCCAGGCTTTCCGGGGAGTGAATTTCCCCGGATTTCGCACCGGCCAGGTTTTCCCAGTTTGTTATGCCGTGCGTTTGAAGGTGCGTTTCAAACTCGCTCTTGGAGAAGTAGAATTTCTTGCAGCCGGCGGTGTTGCAGGAATAAGCGGCCTCTCTGTAATGTTGAGCCTCGTGGTGGTAAAGCAGGCAGGAGCCGCTGAAAACCTTGCTGCAGCCCTTAAACGTACACTTTGATCTGAATTCTTTGTGCTGTTTTCTGTGCCTCACCAGCTCGGCAAAGGCCTGGAAGCTGGCGTTACAGTCCATCTGAATGCAAATGTAGGGCTGGAGGCCTGAGTGTACTTTTAAGTGAGCTTTAAGATGGAAGTCGCTGACAAAATGGCGCCTGCAATACTTGCACAACGCTTTCCTATTGTTCATTTCGAGGAAGTGCCTGACATTATCATCATTGTCCAAGTGATCATTCTTTAAGTGAGCGGTGAGGTTTTTGTAGTACTTAAACGATCGCGAACAATCCGTGCCGGGACACGGATAACTTTCAGTCCAAGGCGACAGCACGGGTTCACTGGCTTGAGGCTTTGGCAAACCAGCTTTCCCTTCCTCCGTTGAATTGCTTCCACTGAAGACTATGCAGTCGTTTTCACCCTCTTTATCGTGATCTTCACCGGTTGAGGACTGGGGCCTGGGAGACGTGGCCACGTTGAACGGAACATGAGTGGGATTAGGCATGTCCTCTTTCTTTTTCGGTTTCCTCTCCCGTTTGGGTTTTTTTATGTGTTCCTTCACGTGCGGGGTAAAAAGTTCCTTCTTCTTGAATTTCTTCGCGCAAATGGGGCAAGAGAAGATACCGTCTCTGACGTGCGTCTTGGCATGGTGGACGATTCTGGCCACCACATAATCTTTCTTGCACAGCACACAGAAGAACATGTTCTGGAGCCACCTGTAGTATCTCTCGGACATGACCTTTTCCTTCTTTTTGTAAGGGACGTCCGCGAATCTCTCGAGCTGCTCTTTTATCCTCCTCTCGTTCTCCAAATCCTGCATCCGACTCAACTGATCAAAGAGCTCGTTATCGTTGGGCTCGTCTTCGCTAAGTTCGTCCTCGGAAATCTCAGTCGCTTGATCGCCCAGCTGTCCACGGCAATGTCGTTTCAGAGTTTTCCAATCCCAAAACTCCGGATCGAAGGGCCAGTGGGCTTTCAAGGCCAGAAGGAGTTCACAACGTAATGAATTGGGTATAGGGCCATTCTCCTCATTACACTTTTGATCAGGCTGCTTGTATAGCCTTTCCACTTCGCGGTACGCTTCCAGGCCAGGCTCCAGCAGGAACTGAGTGAGCTGACAAGCTCGTCGAACCTCCAGGTCCTCCGGCATCAAGCATGCAATGGTTTTACAGATGGATATCTGCATTTCTGAATTGGTGTTGGACTGTATACGGAGAGCTCCTACACACAGTTCAATCGAAATGGGGAGACCAGCTCCTTCAGCCTACGAAAGAAGTGAAAAGGCGAGTTACATTTGCTTTCCTCTCGAAAGAAGACATTGGGATCTTTTGGCCGTGTGCCCAGCCAGGGCTGTTAAGTGCTTTGGGATGGCACTTCCTGACATGAAAGGCGGTACTTAAATGTAAATTTGTATTGTGTTGTAAAAGTTGCATTGCATCAATATGTTCTGCATGAGTGGCAGCACATAATTCCTTGCCAGCTTTAGTACAGTGTGACCCTGGTTACAGTCAACTGTAATCAGTTGACTGGTTACAGTCAACTGAGTAGTTGACTGTGGGAATGAAATCCAAAGGCTTTGCTCTGATCCTTTTAGAACGGCATTTGGCGGTCAACTCTTGCAAATATATGACTTGCCAATATATGAGCTGCCAACTCCCTGGCGTCTTGCTGAAGGGACCAATCTTCAAGTGGAGCTGACTTAATGTCATATTCCATCATATTGTGGGTGGGTGGGGATGCAGGGTGACAAACAGTCAGTCACACACTCCACACCAGGTGCATACATACTCACACGTTCCAGCAGGGGGCACTGTCCAGTCACCACACAAGAAAGAACGCTGACCTACATTATCTTCCCCTGAGCTGGAGGTAAGGTCTAGCAAATACCAATCATTAACAATATATTAGGGGCTCCATGCTAATCATTGCCCCAGTGTTTTTAAAGCTGTAATAAATCCTGCAACTCCACCACTGATATTCTTCGAAAAACAGATTAGATTAGTAGATGGTATTCTTCTTTTGACAGATTCATTTAAAAGCAGAACGCAGAATATCTGCGGTCATGTCAGCCAACACTTTGCAGCTACAAGAATTCAACTGAAGGTTGATTACGTGCCAGAAGCAACAGCAAGTAACACAAGTGCCACTAATTTTAGATGGGGGGGGGGTTTAATGTTTATTACTGTCTTGGTGCGCTTCGCTGCTTTGTCAAATTTGAGGCAGCACAACGCAGACGGTAGGGATTACATGGAAAGACTTGAAGCACAACAGCTTTATAAGTTCTACGCAGTTCTAACCGAAAGCTTACATAATCAAAAGCGGGAGCAGAGAACACTGAATACAAAAGTGGATAAATACTGCGCTGGGCAACGCAAAGTGGATTATTTACAGCCAACAAAATAATCAAGGTCAGTTCTATTCATGAAAACCACAAATAACTGACAAAAGAGAGAGAGAGAAAGAGAGAGACACGACTGGGAAAGGAATCTCTTTGGACTTAAGTCCTGTAAAATTAAAGGACTGGTGTCATTAAATGCACTAGCATTTCTGTCCCATTCACATCATTAAGAATACTCTTAAAAAGCTTACTTCAGACTGGATGACTTTTATAAGGAAGAATATATGGTACACAGTTCTCGCGATGATTCCCAATTGCTGGCTGGCCTGGCCTGGCTTGGCTGACCTGGCCTGGCCTTTATCTGGTTTGGATAACAACAACAATAACAAGTTGCGTTCGTATTTGCATCTTTCATGTTGGGAGGCGTTCCCAAGGCGCTGGACAATGAGGGCTGGCATCACAGAGTTGTGGAGTGCAAGTGGGGAGAGGACAGAGGGAAGGAAAATGGCCGATTGCGCAGTCAGAAAGGAAGGCCTTTGAGACATGCCAACGGCTTTCTCTGTGTGTCCGACACCCAGCTGAGCAAAACCCCCAAATATTTGTTTGAGTGTGGTGATTACCTAGGCTTGCATTTCCCACAGGATATATAGCCGATTCATTTATTTATCAAATTTGAGGCAGCGCAGAAGGAAAGGATTACTTGGAAAGACATGAAGCACAACAGCTTTATACAGTTCCACACAGTTCCAGCCGAAAGCTTACATAATCAAAAGCAGGAGCAGAGAACAACACTGGATACAGAAGTGGTTGAATACTGCGCTGGGCAACGCAAAGTAAGTGGATTATTTGCAGCCGACAAAATAATCAGGGTCAGTTCTATTCATGAAAACCACAAATAACTGATGAGAGTGCGAGAGAGGAGAGAGAGAGAGAAAGAGAGAGACATGACTGCTCTACCGGGAAACAAATCTCTTTGGACTTAAATCCTGTAAAATTAAAGGACTGGTGTCATTAAATGCACTAGCATTTCTGTTCCATTCACATCATTAAGAATACTCTTAAAAAGCTTACTTCAGACTGGATGACTTTTATAAGGAAGAATATATGGTACACAGTTCTCGCGATGATTCCCAATTGCCGACAGCGCTCCAGGAAGGAATCCATAGACGGATCCATTCTCCGTTGTAACTTGCTCCAAAAAAGAGTGAGCTCCCTTTAGGGAAAGAAAAATATTTTAAGATCAGTGTATTTGAACAGGGGGTGTTGGATGTTCAACGGAGATTTGAAGGCATTGTGAATTGAAAAACAAACAATAATAGCAGCTCTAAACCGGCTTTTCTTTCCAGCACACCTTATTTCACCTTTTACTCTTCCTTGAGCCGCCCGCCTCGACCCCTCTTTCCCCCATCTTAAGGTCACCCCTGAACAACTTTGTCTTTGACTGTGCCTCGCTCACCCCCACAGTCCCTCCCTCCACCTCAGCATTGTGCTCCGGCACTATCAAGCGCTCTGGGACTCTACCCTGTGTGAGCGGCTCTACATAAATACAGTTTATAATTGTTCACATCTGGTTGCCTCTACTGCTATAGATAAAAATACAGACTCACTGTATAGAGGGAGTTTACATTAACATGTTTCAATTCAAATTCATGGTTGGAACTGCAATATTTATTTCAGGCTTTTACTAACAAACACAATTTTAACCATGAAACAAAGAGGAAGCTGTGGCTAATCCTATCAGGTAGGATTAGCGGAGTTGAGAAAAGCTCGATTTCAATTTATAAAACAGGGTTACCAAACTAAGAGGCGTGATCCGATTTCCTACATTTTTTTAAATTCCCAAATCCTGTAAAGCAGTCAAGCACAATAAATGTTGCCTTATGCAGCTTTACTCACTAGTCTTACAATGGAACAGAGGTATTTTCTCCAACAAAACACACAGTTCACTTTACAGTATATCCTGTTATGCCCTTTTCAGACTTCTCAATAACCTGAGGTGATAAGGTGTTATATTATTATTATTATTCACGCTCCAGGTATAAATAAACAGCAAGTCTAATTGAAGCCAATTGTCCCTTTAAGAATGGATGTGTCCAAATACGATCTTCCTTATACAGAGGATTCTCTCATGTCTTTCATGGAGGCAGGAAGCAGGAAGCATAAATAAACTCTTTATATAAAGCCAATCAAGTCAGACACAGAGAGAAGTAACCTTGTAGATGGAAGAAACCTTGATAAACCGTTTAGAGGGAGATAGAAATAATAATAATAATCCTTGCATTTGATATAGCGCTTTTCACAACTTCTAGATGTCTCAAAGCGCTTCACAGAATATACAGATGTCCCAACCATGGAGATAGGGGGAGTAAGTTGCTTGTTCTTTTACTAAACACACAAAAAATACACAATAACCCAACAAAAACAATTAATGTTCAAATAACACAATCAAAAAGAATATAAAAAACAATAAATTCATGTTATTTACCTTAATCCTAAGAGAGAAGCGACATCGTGGATGGTTGATTGCGACATCGCATCTTAGTCCTAGCGCCAAACGCTAGTATTAGTGTTAAAACGCGATACGCAAAATTCACTGCTGCGGTTGGCAAAGGTTGTTGCAGAGAGGAAACCGTGGTTACGTGAAATCAGCATTTGAAAAGACAGCGGGTAGGCGCGGTACCTGTACTGTAAGTTGAATTGATTGTATATTTGTGGGCAAAACGCGGCAGCCAATTGGGCACAGCAGCGTCCCCACAAACAGTCATTGATTGAAATGAACAATTTTATTATTGTTTTTTTTGTGGGATTATCAGGCATGTGGAGTAAAGGAAACTTGCCCAAGTGCAAATAAGTCTAAACTGCAATCCTAGGCAAGTTTTAACATCGTATACGTAAGATCTTCCAAGGCACCAAGAACTTACCAGGAGCAATAGACACTTTCTTGCTGCAGTTGATGAGTCAGGAATGTGGTGCACAGAATAAAGGCAGTATTTTCCTGGCCTTCAGACTCCAAGTTACAAATAATGTCTAGCACTTCCTTGCAGTCAATGCGTGTAATCTAACAAAAACAAGAGTTCGATATGAGACTGGAAAACGTGTCATGTTAATTTGTGGCACGAAGAGGCCGATTATTCCTTGCACCAAATCAATACAAATTCAGAGGGTTAATAATAATAATAATCCTTACATTTGTTATGGCACCTGGCACCGTCTTTTAGACGTGTCTTCACAGAATATACTATAAAGTGAATTCAGTGTATCATTAGCGCCATCACGTCTTCGAGACGCCTCAAAGTGCTTCACAAAATATACTGTAAAGTGGACCGATTGTATTTTGGGGGCGAGACAAACATATCAGCAAAATTTTAACACATAAACAAAATGGACAAGTGGAATAAAAATTTGAAGAATTGATTTAAACACAAGAAAAAAAAGAAAAATCCCCAATTTAAAATAAAACGTTTCCAGTGGAAAACTATCAATGGGGGGTTGGGGGGATTGCAAGTGTCGGAATTGCTTCAGCTCTTACAAGGTCAGCATCAACAACTTGCATTTCTATTGCGCCCTTCACATCTGACAGCGACTAGGCGGACAAACACGATGCCATATAATTAGCTCACTCACTGACCTCTTCTGCTGCCTCCTCATTGGGCCCCGTACTGCACAGGCAGGTGAGGTAAATTTGTCGAAAAGCACCTTTGCTGCTGATCTCAGGGGCTTCCGTGCAACACTTTGCGAGAAGCATCGCTTCAAGTGTACGACTGGTCTTCAGCAGGTGTTTAATTCGGATCTCAAGGTACACAGGCCCCTCTTGGGTTAAGTAGCTTTTCACTGCAGTACAACAAAACAATATTTAGTCCTGGCATCTGGAGCAGCAAAGCTCACAGCAGGAGGATATCCCAAAGCGCTTCACAGGATTTACTGAGAAAGTTAGTTAGTGACTGTGCATTTTGTAGTCAAACACAACAGCACATTTGCGCATCTCTGTCTTAAAGGATAATAATCCTATAGTAATAAACTTTGCATTTGATATAGTGCCTTATTACGTCCGCCCGACATTCTATTCTAAATATAATTTTGCTGTCGTTGTTGTTGTTACGTTTTCAAGATGTCCCAAATCGCTTCACAGGATATATCGTGTGAAGTGAGTTGATTGTACATTTCGTGGGCGAAACACGGCAGCTAATTGCGCACAGTGGTGTCCCGCAAACAGTCGTGGATCGAGTGACCAAATATGCATTCACTTTTTTTTAGAATAACGGATTAAAAGGAAAAGTACAGCTGCAGAAATTGATTGCAAAGGTGTGTCATTCTCACCTTCTTCAACCTCCACTGTTTGTCGTGAAAAAATGCATTGCAGAGTTTTATTTCTCCACGCACCACCATCTATAGCAATAGCCAACAGTGCCTGCAGATCATTATTCCCATAGTCCATCAGCACGTCGTGAGAATCCTGCCAAAAACATTTAATTAAGAGATCAATAATAATTCACCAATAAAACACACCCAAATACCCCAAGTCTCTCAGTGTATCGTTTTATTTGCTGAAGTATATAGCGTAAATAGATTTCGCAAGAGATTTATAGTTGGAAGCTGATGTGAATTGGCGATTTCATTTAAAACATGAAAGAGTTGCATTTTAATTGGAAACATGTTTCTCCATATGGGAAGCAAGCTCAATAAATATTCTGGTGCTCGCTGTGGAGTATCCGGACTGTTCTGCTTGTAGAATAAAGAAGAAGGGTTCATATGATAAATCGTATGGTGGGTCGTTCTTGAGATCACTCTTTATGGGGCCTGTATTAACCTGATAAGGTGAAGGAGGGTGACATTATGAACAAAACTGGGAGATGATTGAGAGGCTGTTATAAGAGGTTAGTTTTGGGGAAAACAAATAGGGGCTGGGGGGAGTTCAAAGAAATATCAAGTTCTGCCTGAGAACGCAGGATAAATTTCAGCAGAGCACGCATGGAAAGGTCACATTTAGCATTGGCGGTGGAAAGTATGACCTTGCTTATGGGGACAAATCAATTTGAAGCTAGTTAATAAAGTATGCAACATATGATTAAAACAGATACGCCTGTGTACAACCACTTCAAGCAGAAAGAAGGCTTCGGTCACACATCTACTCACTTGTAATGTCTGTTGCAGCTGCTGCCACACACCTTGGGGAACGTCATCTTCAGGCAGGGACAACAGCAGCTCGAAACAGCTCCTGAAACCATCAAGGATAGGCAAGAACCATGAACCCAGCTCCTTTTATGTTTCCATGTTTCACAATCGTGACACAGGAAAGATTATTTGCTTTCAGAAACCAAACTTTTGCTTTGCATCACTCAGTAAAACGGAGTACTGTATTGTTATTTTGTAACTTCGGAAGTTAGAAATGTCAGGCATTTTACCAATTATAAAATAATTATTAAAGAACCCGTACTATTATGTAAATGCTTCTACTGCAGTTATTATAACCTCCACCGTACAGCCTGTTACTGCAGTACTCAGCCATTTCTCAGGACTGAGGGCATGATGGTCTTGAGAAAAGATATCCAGTATTATTTACTCTACCCATCTCCTCTGCTAAAAGCACAGACTAGAGCACAAACTAGGTTGGTTTTCACTGGAATACGAAAAGGAATCTAACAGAAGACTTTGAGAGAATAGATAATGAAAGATTACACCCAATGATTGGTAAATTAATAACAAGGGGTCACGAACTCAGGTTTATCGTTTGGAGAATGGGGAGAAGAAACTATCAATACAGAGTGCTATTACAACAAGTAAGGTTTTTGCCAGTTGTGAATAATGACTAATATTTAAAAGGTTTGATAAACATTTGAAGCAAAATATAAAAGGAAACAAACAAGAGCAGGGAAATGGAATTAGAATATCTAAACCCAGTAGAACGCAGAGAGTAAGCACAGGTTTGTTTCATTGGATAATTTGCCTCCTCCTACGCTATAATTTTAATTATTCCAGCTATCACACAGTCCTCTGCCAAACATCTTGGCCACAAGACTGATTCTAACGAACTCTAGTAGATTGGAGATGTGTGAAACGTTGTGGAACTTGAGCCTCCTCACTGTGAAGCACATGCTGTTATTGCTATGCTACAACGGTGCCCACAATCCATCGCCTGGCAAAGGTTTAAAACTCAACAATTGCTTCACTGCATGACAACTATGCAAGCAGATAATTTTCTCAAATTGAGCGTTTGGCTGCAGAAATCTACACAGGATCTGAAAGTGTCCAAATAACATTTTTTAAAAGAAAGCACAAAACAGAAACAGGCAGAGGTTTGCAGCAAGTCTGACTGTAAAGTTGGACATTTGGTCAGATATTAAGGCCCAATTGACTATTCAGCAGAACAAAAAAAAACAAACTAGATAGTAAATTTACTATCCCTGGAGGACTTAACATATTTTTCAAAATGGACTTGTATAGGTAGACAATTCTAAAAAAAAATACACTTACATTGCTAATCGACCAAGTACAAAATTAACATGAGTACATTCTGTGGTGAGGTAAGGCCTGGCACTCGTGTAACTCTGGATAGAAATCCGATAGACTTCCAACAATGGCAGTGGCTCCTCTGAAGCTTTCTCTCCGCATTGTACCAATATCTGAGGAAGGTGAATAGAAAGATGACTGGTTACGCATGAGCAATCGGAATGATCGGAGAGTAATACACAGACACCAGTCAAGCCATTATTAGCCACCTATAGAATGCAGAGAGGACCTGTATCACTATTTGATCATAAGATGTTTTGACTGCATCAATCCCCGGGATCACCGATGAAATGCTTTCAACAGATCATCATAAGAAATTCAACAAGATTAGCAGTAGGAACGCTGCTTCAAAGTAGAAATATTTTCATTTACTCCCTTGAGAAACTTCCCCTCTGCTCTCCACAACCCATTTCCTCAACTAAAAGAGATTCTGCGTAGAAGGCAAACATTTATGCATAGTTTTTGCATAGTCAGAAGTCTCCTTTCTCTTTTGTGTGTGGGGGGGGGGGGGGGGGAGGGACGAGGAACGTAGAGGGAAACATGCAGAAACAATGCACAACACTGTGAAAGATAGAATACATATTTGTGAGAATATGAAGATCTTCGTCTTTCCAATGCCTTAAGCTGTCCTTCCGACGTAAATACAATTTGTTATTGTTGCTAATCACATTTCTGCTTACTTAACTTTTCATACAGGGCTACTGACAGGAATAAATACAACAGCTGCATATTTAATTATCTTGATTTACTTATTAGCAAATAGAAGTGTAATGAGATTGGCGTACCATATCCAACCGTTCTTCATGAAAAACTGTCTGAACTTTTAAACTTGTGTGTGGTATTATATTTCATGCTGAGTTCAAATATTCAAAATATGGTTACGAGGCTACACTTCCTAGCACATGTATGTATAAACTCCAAGCTGGCCTCTCTTCATTTTCTTCATTCAAGCTTTTATTTTTTAAAAATCCCTAATTATCTAAAATGCAACAACAACAACAAAATTACATTTGTATAGCACCTTTCTCATCAGGAGGGCGTCCCAGGGGGCTGGACAGTCAATGTTTCAGGCCTGAGCTGGGATCAGGGAGGGTGGAGGGAAAGGGCGGGATTTGGAGTGACTGATGGTACCGTTGAAGAGGAGAGTGTTGAGGCAGGATATGAAGGAGGCTAGGGAGGGGTGAGGCGGAGGGACTGCTGGATGGAATTCCAGAGGTTAGTGGGAAAGTGGCTGAAGGCTCACCCACCGATTGTGGGGCGGGAGGCTCGGGGCACATGGAGATTACTGAGCGAAGTGGGCAGGCAAGTTGGTAGGTCCGCAGAGTTAGGGTGGGACAAGGCTATGGAGGGCTTTGAAGGTGAAAATATTAATAGATACCTGCCATCTTTTGTTACCCAACTCACTTGGATGAGGTAATATAGGATGTCAGATATCCACAGAACTATAACTCAGCATACCTGTGCTTTCAGGGGTGAAGTGGAGAAGATAGCTAAAATTATGTAAGCTCTATCCACCAGCATTTATCCAAACCTAAGATGCATTGACTAGCCTCATTAGTCTTATTTTAACTCTATGGTGGAGGCAGTAACCTTGGTCTGCTTCACAAATGCCCAACAAACTAAACTGGCGCACAAATAGCCAACAAATCAGTTACCAAAAAAAGGCAAGTTCTATTCCTCCAACTTTTAAAAATCTTCACAATGTACCTTTTTCTGGTTCAGCTCTGTGAAACAACAAGCAAGACATAAGGTCCAACTTGGCAAGCTTCTTGTACTTAGTGACAAAGTAATGAATCTCTCAAATTACTAAGGTGTTGGTTGTAACTATATTGGAATCTCTGGCAAAGCTCCCAACATGAAGTTGTAGCTGACTGCAGAGCAGAGAAATGGCCTTCAGCACCTAATATCTTAAAGTCAGGTAAAGGAATGAATCAGATTCACAACCTATTTGAAGCTAATCAAAATATGTTAGTCTAATAGAAGTCATTTTCGTATCAAGATTTTATGGTACTGTAAAAAAGTCAAGCCTTTGATGACAGTGCTGTTTTACTTCCGGTGAACCTATAGATCCCAGTGTTATTCTCACAGGAGTTTCTGTGGCTAAGGTTAGAGCACTTGTCTTGCAAGCTGGGGAAACCAAGCTGGGGAGACCTGTGTTCGAATCCAGGCAGGTCAGGGCGAAACCTTGTGCAAGTTTCCTTACTCCACACGCCTAATAATAATCCCTCCAAAAAAACCACAATAATAAAATGGGTCATTTCAATCAACGACTGTGTGTGGGACACTGCTGTGCGCAATTGGCTGCCGCGATTCGCCCACAAATTTATACAGTCAATTCACTTTACAGTATATTCTGTGAAGCGCTTTGGGACGTTGATAAGATGTGGAAAGCGCTATATCAAATGCAAGGATTATTATTATTATTATTATTTGTAATTGTTGCAGAAACAGCTTCAGTTACTAAATAAATCAAAGTAGCCTGTAGCCATGCATTTTTAAAGATTTAGCTTCAGGGCCATTTTTTGCAACACTTAACAAGATAAACATTTAACAATAGTGCACTATTTAACTTGCATTGTTGTAGATATACAAACAGGAATGGAGGGGGTGGTTAGTGATACTGTTCTGAAAGATATGAAACAGCTCTCCCCCTGATTATGTAGTTATTTTGGTAAGAATGGTGAGCGAACCATTTTGCCATTAGCATGAATCCGAGCCTACATTGTTGCAGTAGCAAGAGACAGATAGGGGGGAACAAAGCAAGAAAGAAAAACAACGAGAAAGAGAAAGTAGCAGCAAGAGAAACAAAGTAAGTAATTAACATTCTAAGCAACAACCCATGCCATTATTATGCTTTACCATAATTCCAGTGACAACCATGGGAACATTTCTGACAAACACAGTTTCACAGCTCAATTCATCAGGGACTCTTGAGAGCAGAAACAGCTCATCCTCCTCAAAGCAGACCTGTTTTTCCGCATAAGCCACTAATTTCTGAACCAAATCTAGCATAAAGATCAAGGCATGGAAGGGATATATCTTTGCAGTTGAATTAAGTATGCAGGATAGGTCCCTCCAGGGAGAGAGTGCATATTCTATTCCAGCTATCTATCTCTGGGATTTCCATGTGTAGGTGGGATGCGTGGAAATCTCAACTTGGTTTGGATACTCTTAAGTCTTGTGAGGCATTTCTGCATGTGTCAGGCACTCAACTGACTCCCCCCACCCATAAAATCCCAATTCAAATGCTGTCATCACTGCATCAACATCATCAATACTCGATTTTCAATCCAGCATAAAGTATAATTTAACACCTTGTAAATTTGCGATGAATTTCTTGGACAACCAAATTAATGATTATTTGCTTCTGAATTGATAACATCCTACACCTCCAACTCCTAGTTTCTTTTTATTAACAACTAGCTGTGGCTATTGCATCTTTGCATGCAACCAAAGGATATGCAATGCTGATTGACATACAGGTATTTCATGTTTATGTATAGCTGGGAGGCCTCCTTGCTGGAGTACCTAGATATATGGCGAGCTTCTCTGTCACTAGTTTGTTGCAGAATATATTAGTATGGATGTTTTTCTCTAGAATGGCGTGTGATTTCCTCTGTCACTACTTGTTGCAGAATACCATACACACCTCATATTTTGGGGCTTAATTAAAGCATTTTCAAAAATATAGCTCATGAACGATAGTAAATTCCTCCCCAAAATATATGCCCACGGTACTCCACAATGCAAGATCTTTTCAATGAGGTATAATAATGATAATCCTTTCATTTGATCTAGCACTTTTCACATCTTCTAGACGTCTCAAAGCACGTCTCACTTTACAAAGACAATATATTTACAATATATTCTTTACAAAGAATCTACCGTATATTTGTGGGTGAAATGTGGCAGCCAATTGCACACAGCAGTGTCCCACAAACAGACGAGCATTGAATGACCTAAATATATAAAAGGTATAAAGCATGTATGTCTTTACGTCAATCAGTTATTGCATTCTTGGCAGACATACACACGCATGAGTGTGCACACACACTCATTTTGTCTTTATTGGTATAGGTTAGCACTATCTTCTATACATTTATCCCCTGTATGAAGAAGGCTGTACTACCGCTATCTGCAGCAAATGAATTAAGCTGAGGCTAGATGACAGCACCAGGTTACTTAGCAAAGCTAGTGATACAAATGTTTTGAAGCTAAGGGCAGCGGCAGTATCAACTTCTAGATATTGATCTATTCTGCCTTCCAAAACTGTGGTTTTAAAATGAACAATAGGCTAAGCTCAGCACAAGGGCATCAAACAACAACTCACATTCGTACAGGACTTTTAAGGTCAGAGCACTTGAAATGATAAAGCAATACTTCTTTGATCTTGTAATAAGATTGGGTAATAATCTAAGATGGGTAATAAAATAGATTTCTTGATGATGCAATCACTAATTTAGATGATGTAATCATTTAGAATAGTGTTAAATCCCTATTCTCAAATGTGTTTGTGACCATGCCTTCGGGCAACATTAAATTTCTTTCTTTCCTGCTGTTTCCCAGATCTAAGTGCTTTGAAACATTCATCCTATGTGAAAGGTCCTATATAAATGCAAGCTACTGTTTATAGTAAAGTATTCCAAATCTGTACAAAAAGCCAAAGATCACAACTTGTAAGATACCTCACAGACAGGCACCGAGCAGTCAAACATTTGCATAAAGTAATCCAAATATTCCATCCCTTTTACAAGTTTTATGAAACTGCTGAATTTACAATCTCACTGCACAATCTTCAGATTGGAAGTCAATTCAAAGACATGTGCAATCTAGCCAATAGATATTGGTAGGCGAAAATATACTGCAAATTCCCATTCACTCTAGCCCATCCTCGCCACATATTCTAACAACACGGAAGTAAACCAAACTACAGTATTTATGTGTGGGCACAGACAGTCTTCTCTTTTTAAAGAACCAGCACATGTTACTTGTTTCTTGTAGAAGTTGCATTGCAGTTGTCAATGTAGAAAATGCTGCTTCAGACAGCAAACCAACTATGGGAGAGTAGGAGATTGTAGGGTTTTCCTGCCATCTGGCTGACACAGATCAGCTTCAGCAAACAGAAAAACAAACTCTGAAGTCTGTTTTACTATAAACAATATGCACTGTGGGATCAAGGTTACTCAGTAATTGACACCTCATCGCACAGGAATGTTAATGTTCGGTGGGAGACTTCAAAGGCATAAATGATTCACTGGGAGTGAAATACACAATGATAAATCAGAACTCCTCTCCTCTAGAAAGTGTTCTTGACTGAGAAGCGTTTAATTTTTTTTCTGTCAAATTGTATCCTGTTTGTACTTTTTTTTACATGGTTTCCTGGTGATTTTGTTGTTGTTGCTCCTTTCATAGTTTGGAATGTTGTAATACAATTTTAAGTGTTGAAAAATAAACTATTAAAATATAAAAAATACACAATGACAATACCAACTTGCAGTTATGTAGTGTGCTTCAAGTACCTGGCATCTCAAGAGTTCTTGAACCGTGCTTACAAGGTCTCCCTAAACAGATTCAACCAATGCCCAATATTACAGTTACAAGGTTACAATGGAAAATAGAAGAAACCAATAGTAGGTTGCATTGACATTTGTTGAGATGAAAGCTCTCAATTACTCAAAACTAGTGAAAGCAAGACAATGAGAGTATAACTGCACAATGCAGGGAATTGTTGACCAAAGTGGATCATTTTCACTATCGATAAGAAATAAGCTTCACACACAAAAAGGAAATTGTTACCATTATCAGAAAACTCAACGACTTGGTCAGGGTCACTCAGGAGCTGACACTCCTCCCAACTCAATATATCTCAGCTCTTAATAAATAAATATAGGTACTCATGCATGCATAAGATAATAATGAATAAAACCAGATTGGAAAGAAGTAAAGACCGGACATGAGAGATCTAGATAGAATACATTTTTGGTAAGTCAGGATATCAAGGGATATGGGAAGAATGGGGCAAATTGGAATTGAAAGGATTAGTTGAGGTACAGATGAGCTATGATTAATTAAAGCAGAACAGACTTGAATGGCCAACTCAGGTTCCTATGTTCCTACACTAGCCATAAAATAAAGAAAACTCTACAAATATATGTCTAATATTCTGTCTCATTCACTCATTCAGGTGGCCCCTATAGAAAGAAACATAGAAATTAGAATTCTGCTGACCTAAATCCAGTTTATCAACTAGCAATGTCACAGGGATCAAAAGGCTAAGATGTGAAACCAATGCAATGCACTTATGAAAATACAAAGGGCTAGTTGCTCCGGCCAGTTATAAATAGCTTCAAGAAAACATGTATTCGTGCAGTGCCTTGTGTTGAAATGTCTCAAAGCAATTCACAAATAATTACTGCCAAACATAGTGATCTGTTGTTGTAGGCAAATGCAGCACCCATTGGCACTATCCAACAACTGGCCATGAGGTGAATCTCAAATTAATCTGAAAGATTGTTGGCCAGGACACTGAGAGAAATATTTTGCACACCAGTCGATCAACTTGGTATAGTACATACAGGCTGAACTTGTGTGGTTTCTTTGGGTTATTAGTGCTCAGTCACCGAAGCAACATGAAAGAAATAACCTGATTATCAGTCTAAAAGGTTTACTCAACGATGGGCAAATCTGGCATTCTATACCAAAGAGAAACGATTCTTAGCTTGATGACTATGCATATTTGTATTAAAGTAGAAAAATAATAAGTGTACAATAATAATAATCCTTGCATTTGATATAGCGCTTTTCAAGTCTTCTAGACATCTCAAAGCGCTTCACAGTATACTGTAGTTAATTGACTGAATATTTGTGGGTGAAAATATGTATATACTGTATACATATGAATATGTACAAGAAATAACTTGACAGATAAAACAATTGTACAGTACTATGATTATCCAAGATAAATTAAGTCCAGACCCAAATTTTGGCACGACAGATGGTCTTATGACTATATTATCTGCATACCAAACAAGAGAAGGTGGACCAGCCAAAGACTGAAGTTCAATAATCCTATCAGGAGAGACGAACGCCATTAGGGCGAAACGTTTATGTGTAAGAATCTTATCAAAAAAAGGTTCAGACAACAATACGCTTAGGTAGATTCAAATCTCACGTAGGATAGCAAAGAAACCATTCAGCGTTCCCAAACATGGCCCATGAAATTGGAGATCACAGGTTGTTTGACCAAAAACATTGCCAAAGAGCGTTGAGGTTTGTTAGTGCGACATCTATTATTGTCTTTAAGTGAAAACCCTCAGCTACACAATGACGATTCCTTTTTCTGAACTTGTACGTTGAATACTGACATCAACTACAAACCATTAAAGCGGTGGCTGATACGGTATATGTGACAAAACTCAGCTAAGTCAACACAAGGGTGCTAAACTACTGTAGTAAACCAAACAATAATAATTCTTGCATTTGATATAGCACCTCATTGTGTTGTTGTGAAATCTCAAAAATGCCTCACAGAATGTGATGTGAAGTGAGTTGTCCGTATATATTGTGGGCGAAACGTGGCAGCCTCTTGCGCAAGCCGTGTCCCAAAATTGTGGTGGATTGAGTGACAATTTTTTTAAATTATTTTCTTGAAAGGATTATTATCCCTGGAAATTAGATACACCAATTCATTAACAACTGGGTTCCTACTTACTGGTATCTGCGCTTTCAGCCACTACACTCCGAAACTCTATCCCTCTGCCTTGCCCCTTCCTTCCCCATCAACAAATTACGCCTGAAGACATTTCTATTTGACTGTGCCAATGGTAAACTTTCCATTACCCCCAACAGCACAAGTTGTTGGTACTGCTGGGTGAAAACAGGCATGTAGAGTAAGGAAACTTGCCTACTGTTTCACCCCTGTCTGGGAATCAAACGTTTGAGAGGTGAGTTCTCTAACCACTGAGCTACAAGACCCCACTGTTTCTCAAATATGAAAACACTCAAAACTTTCTAAGAAATCCTCAAAAGCAAACCACACAAGAGTAGATGGTGTCACAAAGTGAAACAACATTCAGCTATAGGCAAGAATGGGAATTAACTGAGGATACAGCTCACAAGAGGCTGGCCATGTGGGACACAATCATCAACTGATGGAAATAAATCAAAGCTATTAAAAGTTTCTCCTGGAGCTTTAATTTAAAATCACATTAAGCTTAATTAGCTAGAGCTTCTTTCCTATTTTCAGGTCGTGCCTAAAGACTTTTCTTTTCGACTGCGCTTTTGGTCACCTTTTCCCCCTCCCCCTGCCTCGGCCCCAGGATCCGTTATTGTGAAGCGCTCTGAGACGCCGCCTGATGTGGAGAGGGTTATATAAATGCAAGTTGTTGTTGAGCTCCTTGCACTATGCGAGTTTGTGCAATAAAAAGAATAACGAAGAGAAGGAGACATTTCAACGTTGTTTTAAAATCTGTTGTTGAGGTTTTGATAACAGCGAAGTGTTCAGGCAACATCATAAATTCATGTTCCATCACTATGTTGATAATGTATAGGGGGGTTCTAAAGAAAAACAAAAGTTCACCTCCTTCACCAGCAATGATAAAAATCCACCTGTCACTCAAGTGATATAAGCATCCTGAATCTCATATCAAATACGCGCTTAGAATTTTACCAACAATTATAATGTGGCAACACCGCAGCAGAAAAGCAACTAACTCTTGCATCTTTAGTGTGTCCATAAATGACCTCAACCAAGGGGATGGAGCTTTCAAAACAGTTATATTGGGCGTGTTCCCCTCATAGTTAGAAGAATGCATACAGTACAGTTGTTTGTATAAACAGTAGAAGGAGAGATATGGGATAATGCATGTCTGTGTTTGTATGTGTGTGTGTTTTTTTTGGGGGGGGAATCAAAAATTTGCTTGCTACCTCCGCAGAATTTAATTTGCAAGAAAAATATCAAGTTGGTGAACAGTTACCTTCAACTGGATTAACAACATTGCACAAAGGCTATAAAGTTGTCATAAATACAATAGGTATCACCTAGCAAAGTGGAAAACCAGTGATGTATTATGTCATTTGCTTAAGACCTTTCCTGCATTCATTATGGCGCCTAAACAAATCTCGACCAAAATCATCACAACTGGATGATAAATACCACGTTACCAAATGAGACCCAAGACTCATGTGCTTAGCTAACCATTCCCAGAAGCATGGAACAGTATAAATTCCCCTCTTTTGGGAAAAGAGCACCTGTGAAATGATTCCACAGGGAATCATTTCTATTTAAGGTGATTCTAAAAAGTGCACACCACATTGCAGTTAGATATTTTAACTTGGTTTACACAAGGGACACTAAAATAAAACCACGATAGTGGAAATTTTACTATATTAATTAACCACAGCTTTTCAATGATTCATTCATTAAACATTATTTATAATAAAACCGAGTTTGGGGTTAATTCAAGCAACTACATATGCATTTGTTGCTTGAGCTAACATTTAATACAAATTATTCAATGTCTCCCTCACATACTGCAAAGGAAACAAGACCAGTTGGTTTGAGAGAAAGTCAGGTCTGTTAGGGAATAGAATAGAAAATGTATTTTGAAAAGAAAATTGCGGCAAAGTGATTTTGCTCGCTGACCTGGCGATTATTTAAAACTCGTTCTTGATTGAGTTCACAAACTAAAGGTATAAAGCCCCACTATAACATTCCAAATCTCATTCACATCAATAATCTTCTGCTCTGCAACTTGGCCAACAAGCTTTGCTGCCGTCTCTTACACGGGAATCCCGTAAAGGTTAATACTGATAAAACATTACAGAATCTATGAATCTGATTTAAAAACAGGAACGGAGGGGAATAGCAGGTGCCATTTGCCAATTTTCACATTACCAAACCCACAGGACACCCTGAAGCAATTGTAATTTGCAGTATGCATTGACCCAATGAGCGAAAATGACACGGAACTCTTACTTTTCAGGCGAGGCACTTTGTAGGCCAGAGCAGCACCAGATATTAGCCTACATTACAATTTGTTTTCAAGAGCCAATTAGGTATCAAGATCACATCCAATTAAAACAAAAAGGGCATGTGTCACTATGGTGTAAGAGGGAAGAGGAGCAGAATTCAATTTCACTCCTTCAATTCCACAAACAGTCTCAAAGTATACAACAACATGCTTTTTTCTACACATATGATTGATTCCCCACGACCACATATTTTTGTGATCCCGCAAAAAAGAATTGGTCATTTCAATCCACGACTGTTTGTGGGGGACGCTGCTGTGCCCAATTGGCTGAACCGTTTCGCCCACAAATATACAGTAAATTCACTTTACAGTATGTTCTGTGAAGCGCTTTGAGATGTCTAGAAGACGTGAAAAATGCTATATCAAATGCAAGGATTATTATTGTGTATTTACAGAGCCATGTTAATTCTGCTTACTCCAGGATTCCAATTAATTGTTTCAAAATGCAATTAACTCTGTCAGTGGTCAATGTACTCCTCAATTATTAGTTTGAAATCAATTTTTTGGACAAAACACATTTGTTTACATCTTCCCTTTTCTGTTTCTCAAAGGGGGCAGCATGTACCAGGTCAAAGGAAATCTCTGTAGTTTAGTCGATTATATAACAAGAGGTAAATCATTCAAAAACATTAAACATACACTTTATTCTGTAATATTTTATGGGAAGGGAAAGTACTAAACTGATTATGATCTAGAAGACAAGTTTTTTTAAAAAAAGGCATATACGCAGCTATTTTCTATGTTCTTCAAGTCTGCTATTGTACCATATTGAAACCATATCTCTGCTATAGAACTCACTCTGTTGTGACATTTTGGAAGTTCTGTTTGAATGAACTGGAGGGTGGGAGAGGCAATCTCCTCAGCCCATCACTCATTCATGGTATCACTGGACCAGAACTTCAAAATGCCACACGGAGGAAGAAGTTCTACACAAAATGTCTGCTCCCAAGCATACAGAATGAAATGCAAAGGAAAGGACCGTAGAAAAAGTTACAGCAGCCTCTCTCTATAAGATTTAAAATACTGATGCAGCATTCAGTGCACCCTTCTACATTCTTCCAAATAATTTTTTTGTAAATAAGTTTAATTTAGCTTGTAGATTTCTATTGCAATTGTCGGCTGCATTCCACATAAACAGTTGGTTTCTGAAATAACAATGAACTAGAATATTTCTGTAATACAGCACAGTAATATAGTATGTCAGTTTTGTGTTGCAAGCAACTTCCAGGCATCTCAAATGTGCTTCACAAGAATCCTTTTATTCCACATAAACTTCACGATACTTTACTTCTTTGCTTTCGGTTCAGAGGAGAGTACGCAGCAATACAGCACACTAGTTTTTCATTTCTGTCAGTTGCAAACTTATAAATGTCAATTAGCAAGAACTAATTAGTAGCGAGCTTGGCTTGGACCAGTAAACTGCATTCTATCACAGTGCAAACAAGGGCAAAACAGCAGTTAAGAATGGTTTAAAAACAGAAATGCAACACTTCCATAAAGGAAAGCAAAAATCAATGATACCCCCAAGACTACAAGAAAAATGTCACCCTGCTAAACGAATACTTTACTAATATGATTGCAAGTAACATTCTAAGCAAAAATAGGCAGCTAAATTGATTTTTTTTGTAACAAAACATCAAGCAGTGATATAACTCCAGTAACTTGCAAACAAATTAAATAAAGAGTTTTTAAGATAACAGTCATTAATAATTTGGGAATTCACATGAAAAGCAAATTTCAAAAATATAAAAAGTAGCACACACACAAATTGTGACCAATAACAACTACAAAATGAATCCCCAATATAAACAAAGTCTTTCAAGTTCCGTTTTTTTGGGGAACCCATTGTAATGTAAACATTTCTCACAAATCCTTTCAAAAAAAATCTAGCGATACACTGTAAGTCCTGAACACCATGTAAACAAACACAATTCCACACAATTGACACACACACACACACAGAAGAGCCGCAATGTGTTTATTAAATGATCTGGGACAAGAAGAGTCAACGGGATTCCCCACTGCTTTTTTTTTCGAAACAACGACCTCAAACGAGACAGTTACCGAAGCTGAAAGGGTTTCTTTTTCATATACATTTTTGTAATATTTTTCCTCCCCGAAAAAGCTACAGTGAATGTCACTGGATTGAAACCTTTTATATTAAAATGCTTTATATCTTTATTATAAAGAAATCAAATGAACGCTGCCCCTTTCATCAACACTCGAGCCTTTGGAAAGGTCTGGATTTGAAAACTGGGGGGGGGGGGGGGGGAAGAGAACAAGAGGAAGATGGGGAGAGGACAAGGGTGTGGGGGTTTAGAGAGGACAAGGGTGGGGGGATAGAGAGAGAGAGGACAAGGGTGGGGGGGATAGAGAGAGAGAGAGGACAAGGGTGGGGGGGATAGAGAGAGGATGGGGGGGGGGAGGAGAGAGGACAAGGGGGGGGGGGGAGAGAGGACAAGGGGGGGGGAGAGAGGACAAGGGGGGGGGGGGGAGAGTGGACAAGGGGGGGGGGAGAGAGGACAGGGGGGGGGGAGAGAGGACAGGGGGGGGGGGGGAGAGAGGACAAGGGGGGGGGGGGAGAGAGGACAAGGGGGGGGGGGAGAGAGGACAAGGGGGGGGGGGGAGAGAGGACAAGGGGGGGGGGAGAGAGGACAAGGGGGGGGGGGGGAGAGAGGACAAGGGGGGGGGGGGGAGAGAGGACAAGGGGGGGGGGGAGAGAGGACAAGGGGGGGGGGGGGGGAGAGAGGACAAGGGGGGGGGGGGGGAGAGAGGACAAGGGGGGGGGTGGAGAGAGGACAAGGGGGGGGGGGAGAGAGAGGACAAGGGGGGGGGGGGAGAGAGGACAAGGGGGGGGGGGGAGAGAGGACAAGGGGGGGGGGGGAGAGAGAGGACAAGGGGGGGGGGGAGAGACAGGAGAGAGGCAAGGGGGGGGGGGAGAGAGAGGACAAGGGGGGGGGGGAGAGAGAGGACAAGGGGGGGGGGAGAGAGAGGACAAGGGGGGGGGGGGAGAGAGAGGACAAGGGGGGGGGGGGAGAGAGAGGACAAGGGGGGGGGGGGGAGAGAGAGGACAAGGGGGGGGGGGGGAGAGAGAGGACAAGGGGGGGGGGGGGAGAGAGAGGACAAGGGGGGGGGAGAGAGAGAGGACAAGGGGGGGGGGGAGAGAGAGAGGACAAGGGGGGGGGGAGAGAGAGGACAAGGGGGGGGGGGGGGGGGGGAGAGAGAGGACAAGGGGGGGGGGGGGGGGGAATCTTTGTGATGCTGATGGTTGCTATTGCCCCTGTGCTCGGGTTAAAATGTCTAGTGGGATTGCTGTAAACGATGCTCTCTGGCTATTGTTCGGCTGAGAGGTGCTGAAGCAGGACCGATGGTGGTGGAGAGGGGGGGGGGGGGGTGAGGTTTGACTGTTAACTGGTCCATATATTTTGGCGTGTGGGGGGTATAATAAACACAAACAGCTTGTATTCTGTTGGCGGGGAGGGGGGGATATCTGGGAGAAAAGGAGAGTTCAGCGAGGGCTGCGTTTATTAATTATAGAGAGGCTGAGGAAAGCCAGGGGAGGTTGGGGGGGGGCGGGAGTGAAGGAGGGAAGGGAGTGAAGGGAGAGTGGAGAAGAGAGAGAGAGGAGTGAAGGGAGAGCGGAGGAGAGAGAGAGAGGAGTGAAGGGAGAGCGGAGGAGGGAGTTGAGGGAGGGAGCGAGGGCAGACGGAGGAGGGGAAGTGAGAGGAGGGGAGAGTGTTTATGCGGATGGCTCGAGTCACTCGAGCCGAGGTGGGCGAGAACGAAATCGGGGTGAGGAGAGGGGTGGGGGAGCCCCTTCCGGGGTTTCCGCGGCCTACTCCCACCATCCTTTGTACATGCATTTGATTACATTCAAGTTGCCTCTTTTTTTTGGAGGGAGGGGGAAATATAGATATATACACACACACACATATATATATAAATCTAATCGTCTCTCTCTGCTTTTCTCTCACTCTGTTTTACCTGGCAGAAGTGCTGGCAGTATTGGGCGGAGGAAGGCTCGGACACCGCCGCCCCTCCCCCGCCGCCGCCCCTGCACAGCTCGCGGTGGATGAGCTGCAGCCGCTCGCTGACGGGCCACGGGCCCCGCTCGCTCTCCTCGTCCGCCATCTTCCCTCTGCACTGCTGCGCGTAGGACAGCGTCACGTGACCGCGGCTGGCTGGCTGGCTGGCGAGCGCTCACTGTCTCTCTCGCTCATTCCCGTTCCACTCACTCGTGCACGTGTCCCTCCTCCGGTCGGACACACCAAACGCAGGCACGCACACGCGCGCGCGCGCGCGCGAGCGACCCCCCCCCCCTCCACCGTCCGGTGACGGGCGCGAGCACTGTGCCCCCCCCCCCCCCTTTGTGACGTCGCCGGCCATTACCCGCGCCTTCTTATGACGTCATAGCCCCCGCCCCTATCAAGGAGGCTGCAGACACTGAGCAACTGTTTTAAAAATATACTATAATTTTTTAATGTATTATGTTTCATAATAATAATGATCCTTGCATTTGATATAGCGCCCTCTAGACGTCCCCGAGAGCACTCTGAGACGCTGTCCGGCATGGAGGGCACTGTATAAATCAAAGTTGTTGTTGTGGTTTTGAAGCGCTTTGCAGAATAGACGGTAAAGGGAATTGGCCGTATGTTTTATGGGTGAAATGCAGTGAATTTGGTACGTCCTCCCTAAAGGTGAAAGGTGCTCTATGATTGTAATTTTGTTGTTGTTGAATGCCATTTGCACATAGGCTGGGTCCCACAAATGGTTGTAGATGGAAATGGCTGATTTATTTGTTAACTATATATAGTGTGTGTAGATATATATATATATATTTATATCTATTCAGCCGCCCCTCTGTGTGTATGTATATATATACAGGCGACTGCTATACATATATATACACATACAGTATATACATACACATACTGTGTATAGAGCAATATACAGGTTTATAGTGTTCGGAATGTATAGATTCTAGAGATTCAGTGTTGGGGGGAACATTCTGAAGAATGTTTAGATAGTTAGATACTTTTATATACTATGTAGTGAAGGAAAACCTATAGATTTATTATTTCAGTGCCTTGGGATGTCCTCCTGACATGAAAGGCACTCTATAAATGTAATTTTGTTATTGTTGTTATGATGTGAGTGATATGTAGATTCACAGTTTGTTGCACGTGTAGTTTCAGTGTAAAGAATGTATAGATTCAAGGTGTGTGGAACATATAGATTCCAGTCTGAAGGGTGTATAAATTTGCAGAGTGTGGGGGAATCTATAAATTCAACGTGTTGACCAACATCTAGAATCATGGTGTGCTGATTGTACAGATTCAACCAGCTTGTTCAGGCCGACAGTAGATGTGTTCAGACCAGTCCATTGGAGCTGACTCCCGTTCATCCATCTCACCTGGAGCCTGAATCAAAACATTACAGAAAGTACAGGTGCTTCCCTCATAACTACACTGCTATACACTGCTAGGCTGCTATACCTATCGACTCACTTTTTAACTGTGATTTCATCTCGGAGCTTTAAGAGCTGCAGCGAGCCCGGCCAGCAACCTAACCCAATATATGCTGGGGAATTCGGGATGGAGTGTAATTGTCACCAGTGCTCTGTAGAGATTGCTCGAGTGTTGAAACTGACCTTCTGTTGCACTCTGTTAATGAACCATTGTGCTAGACAAAAAACACAGGGATTCCCAAGTTGTGACAAATCCGTTTAAAGGAACACAGTAAGTCAATGTAAAGCACATTCTTGGAAACTAGTTCAACTGCCAACGTGTAAAACACATCGTAACGACTGGTTATAGGAATTTTACATTGAATGTTTCTAAATCTCTCCGCTGCCCCCCCCTCCCCCACCCCACCACCCCTCCCCACCACACCAACTTGACTGTTAAAAGGAAGAACAAAGTGAAGCCAAGGCTGAGTAAAAACAGAGTCCATCTGCAAGTGAATCAGGCAGTTAGTCACTGAAAATGATGGTACAGTTATGTGATAACATCGCCTGCCCTCTTCCTCCCCCACGCAGCTGCAGTATGTAATGAGATACGCTGTTTTTGGAGCTCAGCAAACGCAAAGCCCACATGCAGAGAATTACAGGTGCGATTTTTTTTGTGCTAGTAGCACAATATTAAAAAAAGGCGAGGAAGACTCACTTTTATCTGCAATACGTAGTTAGAAAATAAAAGAGAAACTGCAGAGATGTTGGATTCTAGACTTGTTTACAAGAAGGAAAAAGTAAGAATCCCTCATACAAACAAAAAGGCTTATTTGAGGGATGAAAACACAAAATTTTTGCTAAGTATCCTTGCGAATTTGAGTTCATTTGACTCTTGTTTAGCTGTCAATCTTGCAGTTTTTTCAAATAAACAGTTGTAATTCGGGGCAATTGTCACATCATTTGCAATCTGAGTCCATTTCAATTTTCCAAGTGACATCTCGCTGCATCTTATTCCCTGACATTTAATGTCATTGAATTAAGGCAACAAACACAAACCGGGGAAGAGGAGGAAAGGGAGGGTAGGCTTAAGTATGGGTGGGGGGGGGGGGGTGGGTGGGATGAAAAAGTCTACAGATTTTTAAATAATGACGGCAAAATGAAATGCCACGATCGCTGTGGTTAGAGCCTTACAAGCGAGAGCCTGGGTAAGCTTCTTACTCCGTATGCCTGATAATAATCCCTTAAGAAAAAAAAGCATATGATATAAATCGGTCATTTTTCAACCCTACAACCGTTCGTGGGGGGACGCAGCTGTGAGCGAACTGGCTGCCGCGGTTTCGCCCACAATATGACAGTCAATTCACTTCAGTGGTTTCCAAAACTGTGAGTGGCTCCCTTGGTGACACGTGACGACTAGACCTTGGGGGGAACGACGGGGGGAGGTTGGGGTGGGGGGGGGGTGCAACTATTGTTGTGAGTTGGGGGTGGGTGGGGGGGTGGGGGTTGCTGCTATTCAAAGTTTGGAATCCACTGATTTACAGTATATTCTGTGAAGCCCTTTGAGACGTCTAGACGGCTGTGAGTGAACAGCGCATATCAAATACATGGATTTTAGTATTATTGAGTATTGCAACACAGACGCACACAGACACAGACACACACAGACACACACATCAAAAATACATTCATAGAGCATCTTTCACAGACGCGCGTACACACACTGATAAGCCAATGGACACACAGACAGACTGATAGATAGTGACACACAGACAGACAGTGATAGACACACACAGACAGACTGATAGACAGTGACACACACACACAGACTGAATGAGACAATGAGACACACACACTGATAAGTCAGTCATACACAGACAGACACTGATAGACAATGAGACTCACACACATACAGACAGGCGCACACACACACACACACACACACACAGAGTAGACAGTGACACACACACACCACCAGAGAGACAGGGAGTGATTGACAGGAGGGGAGCACGTGGTCCGGGCTCGCTGACCCCTGCTCCGACACCCGGAAGCAATCCCTCGGCGGGGGGGGGGGGGGGGGGGCGGCAGTTGGCGTGTGTGTGTGTGCGCGTGCGAGAGAGAGAGGGCCTGATCCGGAGTTTAGGTGAGTTCAGTCCCCGGGGTGAGGAGGGGGAGAGGGGTGGGTGAGGGAGGAGGGGAGGGGGGGGAGGGAGGAGGGAGGAGGGAGGAGGGAGGGGAGAGGGGTGGGGGGGAGAGGAAATTATTTCTCTCCCGGAGTCGGCAGTCTGAATCTCCCAAATCAACTGACCGACAACAGCGAGGCCCGGCTGGGACTGTCAGGCCTGACTCAGCCTCTCCTGAGGGTCTTTCCTCCCCCCCCCCCTCCCCTCTCCCCTCCTCTAACCCCCTCCCTCCCTCTCTCTCCTTCCCCTCCATCCCTCTCTCTCTCTCTCCATCCCTCCCTCCCTCCCTCCCTCCCTCTCTCTCTCTCTCTCCATCCCTCCCTCCCTCCCTCCCTCTCTCTCTCTCTCCATCCATCCATCCATCCATCCTCCCTCCCTCCCCTCCCCTCCGACCATCCCCTCGTATTCATCCCCTCGTTAGCTCTCAGTCCCTCTCGCTCTGTTTGCTGGTGGAAGCCTCGTTCTCCCCATAAACCCCCTCCCCCCCCCCCCCCCCCCCACACACACACACACAGACATGTCACTGAGCGATAGTAATTGTACGAAGCAATTAATAATGATAATGTGTTTGATAATAATCCTTGATAATAATGATGATAATGATAACAATCCTGGCAGTTGATTCAGAGCTTTGTCACGTCCTTCCAGACGCCTCAAAGCGCTTCGCGGAATAGACTTGCCAAGTTGAATTGAGAAGACGCAGAGACTTGGGTTCGATTCCCGCAGGTCAGGGTGAATACCTTGGGCAAGTTTCCTCGCTCCGCACGCCTGACAATAATCCCTCAAGGGAAAAAACCCCCGATAATAAATTGGCTTATTTCAATCCACGACTGTTTGTGGGGGACGCTGCTGTGCGCAGTCGGCTGCCGCGTTTTGCCCACAAAAGTATACAGTCACAATTCACATCACAGATTATTATTCTTATAATATATGATAAAGCGGGCCCCTAGGTGGGCCGAGTGGCCTCCTTTTGGGCCGTTAAAACTCTTAGGATTCTATGATAACGCCTTAGCAACATCTTCGAGACGTCTTCAAGCACTTCACGGGATACACTGTAAAGTGAATCGATTGCATGTTACAGTAAACGCAACAACCATGCATTGATGTAGCGAATTTTGTGGGCGAAACGCGTGGGTTATTGAGTTTGGTCACGGGTTGACCAAAACCTTATTGATGGATATGGTTAAGAGTGTTGCTTTTTATTCATAGTTTATTTGTGAAGCATTTGTTTGCACTTTTGAGCCCTGTAAAATGGTTTGTATACTAACCCATCAATGCTTGAATGATCCAAGAGGGATTATTTCCACCGTTTCCTTCGAAGGACCAAACGTCGGGGGGAAAATGGGTAAGTCAAAGCAGACGCGGAACCACAACAGCGACAAGAAGAAAAATATCTCCAAGATGTGGAAAACAAAAAGGCGAACGAAAGATTTAGACGAGATTCACAAGGATATGGAAGCTGCAAATGCTAAGAAATTACTACACCAAGAAGTGGAACTTCGACGTGACTGGCAACGCTCAGTTCTATTGCTTACATTGCGCGTAAGTAACCGGTTAATGCCTTTAATGAATCATTTATTCTGTACCTCAAAATCAATTAATAATCCTGTGAAGGAGTGAATTATTTACCTTCTGCGGGCTGGGTGAGGAGCTTCCACAAGTCATTTGTCGATGTCTGGGGGTCGACCGTCACAGTTGTTTCTCACTCACAAGATCATTTTTAGTGCTTATTGCATCACCAAGGGTTGGGGCTCCAGTGCAGTACAACTTATACTTGTTTAGGGGAATTTCCCTTGGATTTGGACATCTCAAAGCTGCTGCTGCTCTTCAGACAGGACACAATAGGTCCAGTCGGTGCCATCTACTTCAGGTGGGCATTAAATATAAATTTTAATATTTAATATTATAATGAGGCTATTAGAAAACAGAATGGAGTTTCTTCTGATGGGCTGACATCCAGATAATTTTTTATCCCATTCACTTTAGCGCTGTTTGTGATTACCAGTCAAATAGGCTGCCGGATTTGCTGACAAATACGCAGTCACCAACTACGCTTGACAGCTGTTGCCTGTGATACCATTTGAGATTGTTGA